>VZQC01012640.1:167727-183935 GCA_009823505.1 Rhizomys pruinosus
TATATATATCCCAAATCTAATTGGCTATTAGCTCTCTCCTTGGAGGAATAACTCACAGTGGATGCCACAAGCTTATGTCCTCTAGTGGTTAGGAGATATTATAAGCTACAATAAGAACTTGTCACCCTTTATAGAGAAACCACATTTTGTGGATTAGCATACCATCGAAGCATCTGTGTCTATGCTCACAGCTTAGCTTGACATAATAATTAGTATTGCTTAAATGCCTGTACATCCAATTGCTTGTGCTTTGTTAGTATGACTAAAAAGGTATCACTGGAAAAGCTGTCAACCTATGAAGGGGAACAACCTGAACAGACTAGAGTCCAAAATGACAACTCCAAAAAAAGTAGACTGTTTTCTTCTCTCCCACGTGTGCCCCTTTCCCAAAGCCCAGAGAACAAATTGCGGAAGAGGATGCGTGGTAGAATGCATGGGCTGCAGAGAGATAGGGGCGAATCATGAGACTACAGGAATATAGTCTGGACACCTAATTGATCAACATGCCTGTGCATACAATCTTCTCCAACTGGACTATGGAAACCTTGGGTTGTTCAAAATTTGGACATAGATACTTGAAAAATACACCAATTACCTAATTGTATGGCAAACTGAGTAACATCAATGTTATCTGCAAACAACTGTGTTATTATATTGTAGAACCCCTTAAAAATAAACAAATAATAAAAATAAATAAATAAGCAATAAAAAAAAGAGTTAAAACTGGAATTTGGATGCCTTATTTGTCTAACAGGTGCACTTCCTTTTCATCAAAATGGATTTGAGCCCTCATCTTGGACAGTAAGTCTCTTCCTAGCAGGGGGTATGGGCACTCGGGAATGACCATGAATGAGTGGGTTACCTGGCCCACTCCCAGTGTAACAGTTCTTCAGGTAGTCCATGAATATTGCTTAATACCTGTGGCCCCTTGGAGCCAGGATTTCTTTTGATAAACTGGGCCTTCTGAATGTAGGAGCACTGAGTGCTGAGCCCCAGTATCAACGTGGAAATCCAGGGGCTTTCCTCCACCTTTGAGGTTAACCTGGGCTGGGGGAGTGCAGTGGGAGGAGCTCTGAACTCTGACCCCCTCAGTCCTGTTCGGTGAGTAGGATCTGGTGCGCCTTTCCTTAGGGGCAGTCCCTGGCCCAATGTCCTTCTTCCTTACAATACGTGCATTAGTTATTACCCAATGGTGGTCTGAGTTTGTTGCTTTTTTTTCCCTCTGCAATCCCCAGAAGTCATTATCTTCTTTCCTTCAGCCTTATTGTAATCCCGATTGAGTCTCCTTAGAAGAAACCCATCATCAATGTCTGTTGGATTCTGAGTTGGGGTACCATTGTCCCCTGGGACATTCTTTCAAGCCTCCAGAATAAAGCATTCACATACCTCAGTGGTAAAGAGAACCTGTAAATGCTGCTGACAATCATCCCAAGTTGGTTGGTAGGTAAATAGAACTATGTCCAAAAGGTCAATGAGGTCCCTGGGATTCTCAGAGAACTGGGCATTTTGAGATTTCCAATTATAGAGATGGGTGGTGGCAAAAGGCCAGTATTGGTGGGGTTGGTTTCCATGTTGATCCACTGGCCCTACTGCCCTCAGAGGCAAGATGGTGGAATCTGCCTCTGCCCCCCTGATTCAGGTGATATGGCTCTCCCATTCCTTGTCCCATGTGCAGGCCCTCCCTCCACCTCTGAGGTCGAGGTTGCAGTGGCGGAAACTGGGCCAAGAATTGGAGAGTTACTCCTTTCCTCTCTCTGAGGATTAGATGGGGGTTGTTGAAAGGGTGGTGGAGGAAAGAGAAGTTTGTCTAGAATTTGATCCTGTAAGACAGTGTACAAAGGGATCCGTCTTTTAACGGGTTTGCTTTCATTAATCACCAGAGTGGCTACCTTCTCTGTAGCAGAGACAGCATTAGTTTGGGGAATTGGAATTGGAATTGGAGGAAGGAAGGGTTGAATCCAGGGAGGTGGGTTGATAAATAGGGTCTTCCAAACACCTATGAAAGGGATTTGATCAGGCTGCCCTGTGCTTCTCTGGAACACTTTGTCTCCTACTGC
Source organism: Rhizomys pruinosus (assembly GCA_009823505.1). Taxonomy (NCBI): domain Eukaryota; kingdom Metazoa; phylum Chordata; class Mammalia; order Rodentia; family Spalacidae; genus Rhizomys; species Rhizomys pruinosus. The sequence continues at coordinate 169,785 of VZQC01012640.1, forward strand.
CTGAACCGTGGGGAGGTGAAAAGTCCCCTCTGGGGGCCATCCCACATTGAAGGTGGGCCATTCTTACCTGGAAAAGATAGTCATCTTTCCTTTCTTATATCCTTAAATTGGGCTAGGACTAAGTCCAAGGGTGAAGAAGTAGTCTGTCTCATAATGTCTGTCAATGTCTAATAAACACTGAGAACAATTAACACGAGTCATAAAACAGACATCTACTCAGGCTGCGGTGTGACTGAAGACACAGAAAAATCCAAGTGCTTAATTTTGGAGATCAGCACTGCTGAAAAGGAAAGCACCTTGGAGTGGAGACCAAAGGGCAATAAGACTCTGCTCTGCACTAAAAACTTTACGTGCTGGGCAGGCACCTCATCCGCCCCAAGAACTTCTCCCTGAGCCATTCAGCTTTGGCCCTCTAGCATGCCTGGTATAAGACACTTATAGCCATAGTTTTCAGCTGCATGGAAGTCTGATTGAAAACAAAAGCACAGAGAAGACAAAGGACAAGGCTGAGACACTTACTGGTATTAGTCTCTTAGGCTCAGGGTCCTGGGGGCCTGGGGGATCACTGATGAGCCCCCATATGTTATGACCAGATCATGGAGACCCCCAAAACACTACCAGGACATGTGGCTCCAATGCAACTACAAAGAGTCTTTATTTAAGCTCTAGCTTGGGCTACAATCCTGTCTGACACAGGGGAGAGGAAACAGCAGCCCTAGTCTAGGGGAGTTGGGGTTTTTAAAGAGGAAAACTGCAAGTGAAGAATTTTCCAGTCTTGGCATTTTGTCATTGGTTCATAGTGACTGGGGAAGCATGATTTTTAAACTGATAGGTTGGGATCATCTGGCAGCATGGTGGCACCATGGGGGGAGATTTTTACTCACTGAGTACATCATGGAGGAAGAACAAACGTGATTTTTTAACCTTTGGTCCTTCCCTGTTAGTTATTTTCAACAAACTTTTTTTTTTTTTTTTTTTTTGTTTTGTTTGTTTTTAACATTTGTCTTCCCCCTAGTTATTTTCAACATCTTGAATATTCTGTGGTTTTCCCTGGAAACAGAGTGGAGGTCTGTTTCTTGGAAATGGTGTATTTACACAAAATGCAGTCTAGTACAAAATGGAGTCTATCTTTGTGGGGGTCCCTAGACCATGTCAGGTATCTGGCTTCTTCTACTCAGACAAAGTAGTAATTTTCCATTGGGCCCCCTCTCAAGGTCAATTGGTCAGCCGTAGGGAAGTCAGTTTAACTTTAACCATGAAATGTTCTGTAAACAGGATGTTCCTTGAACCCTAGTGTTGACTAATCCCAATGATCTGTACCAGCATGTTTGTTCCTTTATACAATATTGTGGCTTAACCATTGCAAACACTTCCTCTTATGCCTACCATTTATATTCTGTGTATGAACCTGCAGTAAAGGAGACTTGAACAGAGCCTGTCTTGTCTCCATTCCTTGTGTCTCTTGTCCCTTCCTCTCACTCCTTCTCTTCCAGACCCCTGTTGACTGACCCACTGGACGGGTCAAGGCATGGAGGATCCCGTGAAAGGGACAAAGCAAATGGCCGGTGTGATAGGATTCTTTAGTTTCAGTTGCATCTTGGGAGCTTGCCACTGCATAAACTGAGGTAAGTGCAGCGTTAAGATGGGGCAAGAATTAAGTCAGCATCAGGTGAATGTTGAACAATTAAAACAGACCCTCAAGGCATGAGTAGTAAAGGTTAAGATCCAACATCTCTTTAATTTTTTTGACTTCATTAAGGAAATCTGTCCTTGGTTCCCTCAAAAAGGAACTATAGATATTAAAATATGGAAGCGATTGGGAGATGCTTTTCAAGACTATTATCAAATCTTTGGGCCCAGTAAGATCCCTGTAACTGCCTTTTCTTATTGGAACTTAATTAATGATGTCTTAAGTCCCATTCCACTGCAGTAGTAGTTGCTGTGGAGGAGGAACATAAGCTCTTAAAAGAAATTGAACAGCCTGACGATCCTGACTCTGGAACGATGACCTGAGACCAGAGATCTAGCTAAAATCCATTATGAAAATGAATCTATTTCCTCACTGCAGCTGAGCCCTGCTCCTTGAGAGAGAGGGCAAAATTGTTCCCCACATATCAAAAAACACTCCAAGATATATCCCAGTCTAAAATTATTTTCAAAAGGTCATCCAGAGGTAAAAAAGAATGATATCACTCCATCAGATTGGGAAGACTTGTAGGAAGAGGCCACCAAGTACAAAAAGAAAGGTTTGCTGCCATCCACCCCCCCCTTATGCCCCTAGTGAAGACCCCTTTACTATACTGATGGCTGATCCTCAAAGAACCTCCAACAACAAATTGCCACCTTGGAGAAGCAAATTCAGTTGGAACGTAAACATCAGGATTTAATTGCCCAACTGAATAAACTCAGAACTGGACACAGAGACCCCCAGGTTTCTAGTTTGTGCCCCAGTATTTCTGTTCCTCTGGGACCACCTATAAAACCACTTATGAGAGGGGCCATTCCTGCCTCAGGTTTCCCTGTCATGGAGGAGTGGTAGAGGATCAACCTAATGAACAAATATATCAGACTCTAGAATTTAAAATCCTAAAAGAATTCAAGACAGCTGTCTCACAGTATGGCCCCTTAGTCCCTTTCTCCATGACCATGATAGAAAACATTAGTGAACTATGGCTAACACCTGAGGACTGGTATAAAACTACAAAGGCTGCCCTCAGCGGTGGAGATTATCTGCTCTGGAATTCTGAATTCCATGAATCCTGCAGAGACAGCATGCCACAATCTGCAAGCTAATAATAACTGGACTTATGACATGCTCATAGGAGAGGGAGCTTTTGTCACCTGTGATGCTCAAATTCAATATGACCCAGAGCTCTTAACCCAAATCCTAACCGCTGCCCTTCAGGCATGGTGAAAGCTCCCTAACAAAGGGGAGACAGACACTTCCCTCACCATGGTCAGACAGGGGGCTGATAAACCCTTCCAAGAATTTGTCGATACATTACTAACCACCGCCTCTCACATATTTGGTAATACAGAGGCTGGTATTGATTATGTCCAACAACTAGCTTATGAGAATGCAGATGCTGCTTGTCAAGCAGCTATTTGGCCATATTGAAAAAAGACTGATTTGTCTGGCTATATTAGACTTTGTGCTGACATGGGCCCTTCATATACACAACGTGTGGCCATGGCTGCAGCTTTAAAGGGCCTTACAGTCCAGGAATTCTTTGCCACAAAGAGTAAGGGCAGCTGTTTTAAATGTGGTAAACTCGGTCATTTTGCTCATGATTGTAAAAGCAAAAGCAAAGAATGCACTCCTAAAGTCCACGCAACCACTGTGGGGAAATGGTTGCAGGGGCCTGCCCCAGGCCCCATTCATTCAGCAGCCCAGGCAGGCATCTGGGGCAGTCAGTGTGCCTCCCAATTCAACAAGGAACAACAATCCATCCACTTCTTCTGCAGGTCTACACCAGGAAGTGCCGGAATGGACTTCAGTTCCACCACCTACACAGTATTAACCCCCGAAATGGGACCCAAAAGCCTAGCTACGGGTGTTTTTGGCCTCCTCCCCAAGGGGACTTTTGGGCTTTTATCAGGAAGAAGTAGCAGCACTATGGAAGGATTACAAGTGTTCCAAGGGGTCATAGACAATGATTTCACAGGAGAAATTAAAATCATGGCCAAAGCCCTACATAACATAGTCACCATCCCAGCCCAGAAATGTGTTGCCCAATTAATTCTGCTACCCATGCTTAATACTAATAATCAGGTTAAAAGTGCCAACAGAGGCAACAATGGCTTCAGGTCCTCCGATGCTTATTGGGTCCAAGCACTAGGTAAAGGGAAGCCCCTTCTCACCCTGTGGATAGAAGAAAAAGTATTCCAAGGATTAATAGATACTGGTGCTGATGTTACTATCATAAAAGAGAAAGATTGGCCAAAAAATTGGGAACTAACTCCTACAATCACCCACCTATAAGGAATCAGACAAAGCTAAAACCCTAAACAAAGTGCCAAATTATTAAAATGGAGGGATAAAGAAGGAAATACAGATCAAATCCAACCCTATGTTTTACCTGGCCTTCCCATCAACCTCTGGGGAAGAGAACTATTATCACAAATGAGTCTTTCTATGTTAAATCCTAATGATACTGTTACTGCCCAAATGTTAAATCTCGGGTACTCCCTGGGTCAGGGACTAGGGAAACATTCCCAAAGAATAGCGCAGCCAATTTAGCCTGCTCAATACCCCTATAGGTGAGGCTTAGGGCACCCCTAATAGGGGCCATTGCATCCTCTGCACACCCAATGGTTACCACTGATCCCATCACCTGGAAAGACAGTTTACCTGTCTGGATAGATCAATGGCCCCTTACCCAAGAGAAGTTACAGGCAGCTCAATTGTTAGTGCAGGAACAACTTGTGGCAGGACATTTAGAGCCTAGTAACTCCCCATGGAATAAGCCCATTTTGTCATAAAGAAAAAATCAGGAAAACGGAGGCTGTTATAGGACCTGAGAGCAGTTAACCAAACCATGTTACTTATGGGAGCTCTTCAGCCTGGCCTCCCATCACCAGTAGCTGTTCCTTTAAATTATTACAAAATTGTCATTGACTTAAAAGATTGCATTTTCACTATCCCCTTACACAAAAATGATAGGGAAAGATTTGCCTTTTTGGTACCATCTATTAATTTTAAAGGACCCATGAAAATATATCAATGGTGAGTACTGCCACAAGGCATGGCCAATGATCCCACCCTATGCCAAAAATTTCTGGCCCCTGCCATCGAACAGGTCAGAGATGCCTGGCTAGACATATACCTAATACATTATATGGATGATATATTATTGGCAGGATACAAAAAATCAACAGGTTCTCAGCTGCTTTAAAGATATACAAGAGGCCCTAACTCAAGCAGGCCTACAAGTTGCTCCAGATAAGATCCAGCTCCAAGATCCTTATACATATCTTGGCTTCCATATTCATGGCAGAAAAATAACTAGTGCTAAAACCTCATTTAGAACAGACCACCTTAAAATGCTCAATGATTTCCAAAAGCTATTGGGAGACATTAATTGGTTAAGATCTTATTTAAAACTTACCACTGGAGAATTAAAACCATTATTTGACATTCTCAGAGATGACTCTGATCTTTGGTCCTCCAGAGCCCTAACTAGTGAAGGTCAACTAGCCCTGCAAAAGGTAGCTACTGCCATACATTCACAATTTTTTACTAGCGTTGATTATTCTAAACCCTTGTCTTATCTAATTTTCAATATCCTGTACTCTCCCACTTTTTTGTTCTGGCAGTCTGCCCCCATCATGTGGGTGCATATGCCCTCCTCCCCCAAAAAAGTCATTTTTCCTTACTATACTTCAGTTGCTGACCTTATCCAACTTGGCCGAGAAACTAGTAGAAAATATTTTGGCAAAGATCCAGAAAATATTATACAACCATACACTAAAACTCAACTAGATTGGCTATTACAAACCACTGAAGAATGGCCTATAGCTTGTGCCTCATTCTCAGGAAGTCTGGATAACCATTATCCCCCTGATAAATTTATACAATTTTGCAACAGGCATGAAATTGTGTTCCCAAAAATTACCTCCCCTGAGCCTCTCCCAAATGCTCTATTAATATTTACAGATGGGTCCTCAACAGGAAACACTGCTTACTTTTATCAGGACAAGACTGTCTCCTTAATACTCCTTCAAAATCTGCCCAAATAGTAGAAATTTATGCACTGTGGCTGTCTTTCAGGCCTTCCCTCATCTACCCCTGAATGTCTACACTGACAGTGCTCACCTGGCTCTGTCTATCCCTTATTTTAGAAACAGTCAGTCAACTAAAGCTTACCTCCACCGCTGCTCAACACTTTGAACAGTGTAGAGATCTTATCATCCATAGACAACACAAATTCTACTTGGGACACTTGAGGGCTCATTCAGGGTTACCTGGTCCACTGTCCATGGGTAATAATAAAGTGGATCTCACCACTCGACTAGTCATGATCTCTCAACCCATGTCCCCTATTGACCTTGCTGTTCAAGCTCATTCTCTACATCATCTTAAAGCACTTCATCTATTATTAAAAATAACCAAAGAACAAGCTAGAGACATTGTTAAAAATTGCTCAACTTGTGTCACCCATTCACCTGTTTTACACCTAGGTGTGAACCCCAGAGGTCTTGTACCCCATGACTTATGGCAGATGGATGTCACTCATTATCCTGAATTTGGCAAATTAAAATATGTTCATGTCTATATTGATACATTTAGTGGCTTCATCTTTGCTACTCTCCAACCAGGAGAAGCTACAAAAAATGTCATTACATGTCTCTTACAGACCTTCCCTGCCCTGGGCATTCCTATCACCATCAAAACTGACAATGGCCCAGGATATACTAGTGCCTCTTTTAAAAATTTCTGTAAAGGGGCTGGAGAGATGGCCTAGTGGTTAAGAATGCTGATCGCTGTTGCAGAGGACCCGGGTCCAATCCCCACCACCCACATGGTGGCTGAGAACCGTCTGTAACTCCAATTCCAGGAGAACTCCAGTTCCAGAGGAATCCGACACCCTCTTCTGACCCCCGTGGCATTGCATGACATAGGTGCACAAACCTACATGCAGACAGTACATTCATACACATAATAAATAAATAAATAAATAAATAAATAAATAAATAAATAAAAATTAAAAAAATTCTGTAAAACATTAGCCATTAATTTAAAAACAGGCATTCCCTACAACCCCCAAGGACAAGGTATAGTTGAGAGAGCTCATCAAACACTTAAAACTTACCTTGATAAAGTAAAAAAAAGGGAATTGTACCCCATCAAAGGGTCCCCACGTAACATTCTTAATCATTCACTCTTAAGTTTTTTAACCTTGGACCATGATGGACACATAGCTGCAGAAAGATTTTGGAAGTCCACAACAAAAGAACATTATGCCTCAGTCATATGGAAAGATCCTCTTACTAATAAATGGAATGGACCTGATCCAGTCCTTATTTGGGGATGAGGATCACTATGTATTTACTCAAAAGAAGCTGATTCAGCTAGATGGTTGCTTGAAAGATTAATAAGACAGACTAACCAATTATCTAGGAATGTCTCTCATTCCTGAGATAAATCTAACCATTTTCATTCACAGGCAGTACAAGATGTTGCATTTCCTGATCATGAACCTCCTATTCAGTATTTACACACCTTGAGTATTCTTGAGCTCCAACATTCATGAACCTTGGAATATAACCTGGAAAATCATCACACCCAGCTCTCAATCTGTGGTGGCCCAAGTCAGCAGAACTTACCCTTGAGGTACCTGGTGGCCTTCACTGAAAGTAGATATATGTTACCTGCTCTCCCAGGATCCTGAATCAAGCAAGTTTACTAAGGAAAAGGCCCCCTGCATGGCCATCCTGGATGCCATACAAATTCGGCAATAGAAGTGTTAAAAAAGACTGGTTTTTTATGCCTGCCCGGCAGTTAACAGCTGGGGAAGTGGATGTGGGGGACACAGTGATTATTATTGTGCTTACTGGGGATGTGAGATCTCTGCTGAGGGGTGGGCCCCTTCATCTAGCTATCCTGATTAGCTGAGGTTGTCCTGCAAAACCATAGGGGCCTAGATTTGTTGCTACTACAACAAGGAGGTTTGTGTGCTGCCCTAAAAGAAGAATGTTGCTTCTATGCTGATCATTCTGGTGTGGTTAAAGATTCTCTACAAAAAGTAAGAGAAGGTTTGGAGCATAGAAGGTTGCAAAGGGAAAAGGAACAGAGCTAGCTCAACAATTGGTTTAGTACTTCCCCTTGGCTGAAGATTCTTTTACCTTCTATCTTTGGCCCTCTACTTGGGCTGATTTTATTTATCTCTCTAAGTCCCATACTACTTAATAAACTAATGGCTTTTGTGCAATCTCAAATCGAAACCATCTAAATGAAGCCTTTGCAGATCCATTATCAACAATTGGCTATGGAGGACTTTTCCTCTGAGTGCTCTAGACCATCGACTTCCTTGCCATGAGCAGACTTGGATAGCCAGAGATGGGTAATAGGACCACCGCTCCTGAGCTCTGCCTGCCCTGCCAAGCTACAACAGGGGGTTGACGCTTAGAGGTCAACTTAGAGGTCTTATACCCAATGATGACTAAGGAGGGCGTTTGGGCAGGTCCGAACCTAAGACAGGCACAACTCCTATGGGTCATTTCTTGAAAAAATAAAAAGGGGGCACCTGTGGCGGTCCCTAGACCATGTCAGGTATCTGGCTTCTACTCAGCCAAAGTAGTAATTTTCCATTGGACCCCCTCTCAAGGTCAGTTGGTCAGCAGTAGGGAAGTCAGTTTAACTTTAACCGTGAAATGTTCCATAAACAGGATGTTCCTTGAACCCTACTGTTGACTAATCCCAATGATCTGTATCAGCATGTTTGTTCCTTTATGCAACATTGTGGCTTAACAGTTGCAAACACTTCCTCTCACGCCTACCCTTTATATTCTGTGTATGAACCTGCAGTAAGGAGATTTGATCAGAACCTGTCTTGTCTCCGTTCCTTGCATCTTGTCCCTTCCCCTCACTCCTTCTCTTCCAGACCCCCGTTGACTGACCCACTGGATGGGCATATCTTGTTCCCTAGTAACTAACTGTTCCCTCTTTACAATATATACAAACCTTTAAAATGCATAAGAAATTTCTATTAGATAGAATAAGTTTGGTATTCTATTTCACAGCTCTGTTAGAATGATTAACGATATGTAGGGATTTTAAATCAGATGAAGGATTTTATTTTATTTCTCACAAAGAAATAGTCTGAATTAATTGATCTCTCTTATTGTCTTACTATATGAATCCATAACTTGTATCTTTATCATAAGATCACAGTAGCTTATCAACATTAGCAGTTATCATTCTTTAAGTAACTTGGAAAACATAAGGCTACCATTATGATTCAGTGGGTAAAGAAGTTGCTGGTAAGCCTGAAACCCTGAGCTTTACTTGAAAGGCTGTACTGTGACTTTAGTGGGCATGCCTCCCACATACACATGCTTATGCACATAAATAAATTGCTTGAAATTTGCAAATAATTTTATTATTTGCTTACGTAGTAAACAAATGTCAGTGTGGGCAGACTTTAAAATACCCCAAGGATATTTTTAACCCACAATAATTAAGATCTTCAACTAAGAAGTCAGACATGAGTAGCAGAGCTGCTGATTCACCAGTAGTACCAAAAGACAGCTCAACTCTTTCCATTTGTTCCTCCAAATATGCTACTGTTAGACTTGCCCTCAGTTTTCATGACAAAACTTCAGTTTTAACAACAGATTGTCTTAACTCTGAGACAGCAAAATATGTTTACTGGCAGAGAGTCATGTGATCAGACTCCAAAAGGATTTATATATGAATTAGCAAAAGAAAAGTATCACAACTGTGACTTGGTAGCAGTGCCTCCTGGTGCAGACTATCTCTTGTTGTGTTCCATGGTTGTATTGAGAACCAAGGTAGCATGGCATTTTCCCACACATCTGGGCAAATGATCTACATCTTAAGAATCTTAAATTCATTTTAATATCATTTAGATTGTGTGTTTTTATTCTCCCTTGTGGGATGCTCCATTGATTGTGGAGGAAAACACCCTAAAAGGGAGTTCATATTTATCCTGATCTATGAATTTCAAAGGGCCACCTTACACCATGAATTTGCCACCTCATGCATGAGGACTTCCAAGAATACTACAAATCAAGAATAAAGAACCCAACATGCTTCTCCCTCCCTTTCGCTACAACACACTCCAAATTCTCTTTTGAGGTCCTCAGTTTGCTTCCTGATATCTGCCTAATCTCTCTCACCTAACTGAATTCTTTTCCTCAGAGGACTATAAACACCATCAAGTTACACACACACACACACACACACACACACACACACACACGTGTGTAGCTGCATAAATTTGAAGTTACCAAAATCCTGCTCATATTATATTTTCCAAAATAGTTTTATTCACTACTACTTATTACTTTATAACTTTATATTTTTATAACCTCATTATCTCTAAAGTTGTTGCTGAATTATAGCAGTAATGAGCATTTTAGCAAAACATATTCATTTTTATAAATTCCAGTATACATCACACTTGACCAACATGGCTAGGACATACTTTTTATAAGTTGTCTGCATGGACTTTTTTATGATTACCAGTCAAGTTTAATTGAAAAAAATAAAACAATGTTATTCATTACTTACTAAGGAGATTGTGGGACAAGATACACCTTCTTTCGAAATGGACTTATCATCAGACAAATTCTGAACTGCAAAGCTGGACTCTAGTTAAAGTAGGTGAAGAGACTAAGGGCAGGGAAGAGACTAAGGGCAAAGTCAAGAGCTCAGCAAAGCCAAGAGTTCAGAGCAGGCCAGGCTCTGAAATGCTCCCTGAGAATGCACTTGGGAAGCAACCAGTGCCATGTTGGAGGAGGGGCCATACAAAAGTAAGCCACATGGGCGAGGGGCACTGAATCCATGCTGGACTCTGGATGGACATGTGGGGAAGGGAATCATTGTAAGTGATATTTTGCTTCTATTCACTTTGTAGGACTTAATAAACTTGCTAATCTCCCCAAGTAGAAGATTCGAGAGCTTGTTCCTTGATTTCCCTTGGAAACTATGGGCATTAGTGGCTGCACTCCATAAGTACAATTATCTCCTGGAAAGATCTCTGTTACAGAGATAAAGTCTAAAACAACTGGATCATCATCTGTCAAGATCAAGCATTGGATGCTGTATATAAGAGGAATTTATGTTTCAGAAATATTTCATTTTTCTGAGAGAAAGAAATCTACATATTCAAGGAGGATTCAACACATGGAAGAAGTAATAAAGATAACTTTTGAAGTGATTGTGACAAATAGTAAAAAAAAATCACTTTACTCTAAAGGAAACAAATTTTATTAAAAAAGAAACATGATAGGAAATGGAGAAATGAATCTTTATATGGCAGTAATCACATTGAATATGAGCATAATAAAAGTTCAGATAACAATGTGGTTGCCATATCTTTAAATATATAACATATTTACATATATAATATATAAAATATATCCTCAGAACCTATTTTTATATGTGATGTATAATATCTATAAGACATATTTTAAGTGTGTTTGTGCATGAAAGGCTGAAAAATTTATAAAATTACACTGTGAATTAAATTGACTAGCTCAGATTATATTGTGTAATCTAACAGTACTATCAGAAATAATGATAGTGTATAATAATTAATTTATAAAAATTAAATGTTTTACAATTCTATCATATAAACCCTAAAATACTAGAGAGTAAATAATAATATAAACATTTAAAATAAGAGTGTGTAGAATACTAACACAACGGAACACAGTCACATACTTCAATCATGACCTCACAGAACAAGTAGATATAGACTGAGAAAACACATGGGCATATTGGGACATTAAAATATTTCACTTATGGGCTGGAGAAATGGCCTAGTGGTTAAGAACGCCGCCTGCTCTTACAGAGGACCCGGGTTCAATCCCCAGCACCCACATGGCGACCGAGAACCGTCTGAAACTCCAATTCCAGGAGAACTCCAGTTCCAGGGGAATCTGACACCTTCTTCTGACCTCTGTGGCATTGCACGACACGGGTGCATAAACCTGCATACAGACAGTACATTGATACACATACAGAAATAAATGAAATAAAAAAAAAATTTCACTTGTTGGAATTCATTAATTTACTCTCAAAACAGGCAAATTATGCCAGGCATGGTGGCACACGCCTTTAACCCTAGCACTTGGGAGGCAGAGGCAGGTGGATCTTTTTAAGTTCAAAGCCAGCCTGGTCTACAGAGTGAGTTCCAGGACAGCTGGGGCTACAGGGAGACGTTGTCTTGAAAAAGACCAAAAAAAAAAAAAAAGGAGGCAAATTAAATTATATATTCTTATGCACACATTGAATATTTACCAAAATAATATTGTTATGTGCCATATAACAAATGATGCATTAAACTAGGTTAAATCTCAAAAAACTGTGCTTCCTAGCTAAAATTCATTTTATAGAAATCAGTAATCAAGCAGGGCATGGTGGCGTATGCCTTTAATCCTAGCACTTGGGAGGCAGAGGCAGGCGGATCTTTGGTGGTTCAAGGCCAAGGCCTGGTCTACATAAGTGAGTTGCAGGACAGCTGGGGCTACAGGGGAGACCCTGTCTCGAGAAAAGAAAAAAAAAAAAAAAACAGTCATCAAAGTTATGCATAAAATCATCATGTACTGCTACAGTGTAGAATAAAATTCTAAAAAAACCCATACAGGGATAAAGCAAGACTCAAGATGGGAGGTATTTAAAGATAATGGAAAGATTATAATTCTGGCATGTGGTGAGACTTCCACTTCAAACAATGCTGAAGTAACTGAAGCCTCTCCTTCCAGGTGAACAAGGGAAATTATTTCAGTAATACTCAATTAATATATTATTATTGCTAAATCACAGGAAACAAATGAGGCCTGGTGTTTATGTCACTTTCTTATGTGAGTTCAGCACCCTAAAGTGAATAAGCTCACTGACTTTCAAAAAGTATGGAAAGCAAACAAAACTAGTGTAACAGTCTGTTGCATCAGAGAAGAGAGCGATATCCATATTGAATACTGGATAATTCTGTGGAGGGTTCTTGTAGTACAGAGTTGCATTCTGCACAGCAGGGATGCAAGGAGGCTCCCTAGCCTGATAAGACCACTGGCAAAATTCTTTGTGGTAACAGTGCTAAAAATTGAAGTCAATGATGTGGGCATATATCTCCCTCCTAGGAAGGAATGAACGCATATTTTGTAGCCAGTTCTCTAGTCATATCTATCATCACTTGATGTTGAATCTTTGATTTTTCTGCCCATGGCCTGAAGGGGAATACCTCTTAACTCTCACTCTGTGGATTACTATTAAAACTAAATCTTTAAAGAGTATTTCAGAAACTTCAAAATAGCAAAGTCAATTACTCTTTTCTAAAATTATAAAGATTAAATTTCTTGCTCTAGGCAAGTAAATGAGATTCACGTTCTCAACATAAATTTAAGGAAGCTCATGATTCTAATGCTATGGATGGAATTTCTGGTGTTAGATATGGTGGGATAAAATTTATTAAGTTTATCTAGAAGACAAATTTAAAGGATAAAAAATAGTTGAAACATGGGATTCAAGAGATAGAATGTATGAAAAACTGTGGAAATTTTGAAAAATGGGAAAATCATGCATGCAAGCCATGTTCTAACTGAACTTGTTGCTAACTTGTAACCTGGTCACAGATAAGAGTGGGAAACCCAAATGAAACCCAGAGAACTACATGAGCTAATATTTTTGCATTGAGCTTGTAGTAGACTCAGGAGAGAAGGCTTGGAAAGCAGGCAGTAGGTATGAGATACATTGAGATCCTTCTGTCCTAACAATCTGCACCTCTTATGTGTAAAACAGGATAATAAGTACCACATATATCATGCCAAGAATAAATTTCTGAAAAAAATTAAGAAAACAGTAAACAGGGACATCTTAATAAATACCCATTCCCAACATATACTGAAAAATGTCAATATTCAAAGAACTTCCTGTTTTACAAAGAAATTCTCCCTTTATTTAGCTAGACAGACTGTTCAGAAGAGACAGAACTCTGCCATGGTTCTTATCACATATACTTGTTAGCCTCAGATTACAACTAGACACACCTTGGTGGGTGGATGAAACTTCAATTGAGGAATTTCCTCCATTGTTGTGTCCTTTAACCAAGTGTATGGGTTATCTTCTTGATTATTGAGTGATGTAGGACAGAGCAGCCCACTGTAGGTGGTGCCACACCTTGGCAGGTATTGTATAAGAAAGGTGGGTGAGCACAAAACAGAAGAGCAGGGCCTTAAGCAACATTCCTTCATGACTTGTGCTCCAGCTCCTGACTCCAGCTTGTGCCCTGCTTTCCCTCAGGGGTGAATGGGAGATGGGAAAAGGGAGATCAAATAAGCTCTTTTCACCCCAAGTTGCTTTTGGTCACTGAATTTATGACAGCAATGCAAAGTAAATAGAACACAGCATAATTCACAAGGTTTAGATCCAACATGATCAGACTATTCAATATATATATATATATA
>VZQC01012640.1:185514-197913 GCA_009823505.1 Rhizomys pruinosus
CAAAAAAAAAAACATTTATTTTGGTGAAGAACTTGTGACAGCATCTTTATTGTGTTAATTACAGAATAAGGTCACTCAGAGATTTTCAGAGATAACCTCAGCGTCTATCAGTGTTCTACCATCTTCTAGGCTGGCTTATCTATAACTAAATAAATTAGTAGTATAAAGTACTGACCACAATAATTCAAGCCAAAATAACCCCTTTTTTTCTTATTATTGTGAGATGGCAGTGGGGATGACGGTTGAGTCTCATGTTGTCCAGACTCACCTCAAAAATCACTGTGAGCCAATGTTGGTTTTGAACATCTGATTGATCTTAGTGTTTCACTCTCCTAATTGCCTGAATTAGAGAAATGTGCCCCTAAGCCTAGCTCTGGAGATAACTCTTCAAATAACTAATAGCACTGAGGACCCAAGCAGGATAAAATAGGCTTCCCTAGAAATGACTGAAGAACTCCAATTTTGCTCCATACTGTTGAATTCCATGCTCTAAGAAAGATGCTATTTACAAACATTTTCACTAACCACCAATGTGAACACTCATGTCTAATCTTGTTAAGTAATATAATCCACAATTTGGTTTGGTAAAATGAGCAATTCCATGGTGGTCTGAACTTTTGTCACTTGGCTCTTAGCTATTTCAGAGGCCTCATCATGAGTGTTGGATGAAGACATTTTTGGACCTGATAGAAAGTAGTGAAGCAATTGTTAGTTATATAAAAATATTAGAGATAGCAAGTAATATTCATAATTTGCTAGGTCTTCTCATCCAATGAGAAATAGACACACTGTGTACTTCATTAAGTTTGAGAACATCTATTGCCATTACCTTGTACAGTTGTGACTGAAGAAAAGATTTAGTTCTGCATGAGTGAGGGGAATCTCCACAGAATTGTTTCTTTCAAACTAGCTTTTGAATTGGAGAGTGGATCCTTCCTTTGCGTTTTTCCCTATCATTGAGATCAGTGAACATCATGATGATTTTTTTCAAGAGTGCACAAAATAAGTAAATGAGCATACTTTAGTTATACAAAAACAAAGATAATTATATTTGTATAAAAGTGTATTACTTGATGGGTTTTCATGTTCTAACTTCAATGGCAAGTTTATCTCCACTTTCTCTGAGTGATGTCAGATGATGGGCTTGACTGTCTCTTCAGAGATTGCTTCAGATTTAGATTGCTTCTTAGCCTACAGCTGTGTTCTCATTCACAGCATCCCATATAAAACAACTGATTCACTCTGTAGTATAAACTTTGGATACATGTTTTCTAAGCTCCACTAGTTTTCATAGAGTCAACTGATTGTGTTGTAAGATCTGCTTTATAACTATTTTTTCTCCATCTTACCCTTTCTGAAGGACAGTTTTTGATGCATGATACTTGACATGACACTGCCAATCCAATAAAATAACAGAGACTCAGACAACAACTATACTAGTGCTTTGGCAAGAAATCCCTTCTTACTGTGTTAATAGATCCCAACTCAAGTTAGGACTCGTATTCACTCATTCAACTTATAATGAATGGTCTTGTCTACTGTCATATTATTACATCATAATACAATGTGCAATATTATTATAGCTTTGTTTTACTGTCAAAATTATCAATGTATTATGTCATGTTCATTATATACCTACATCAAATTATTATGACATTTTTGTCAATTTATTATGGTTGTATCTACTGTCATATCATGATGGATTTGTCTTACTTTCATATTTTAGGATGTTTTTATTTCCATAACATTAGTCAATGTAAAGAATTTTTAATGAGTTTATCAATTTTTATAAAGGAAGATATTAAGGTGAATAATAAAACCTAATAGTAAATGCTATGAAAATATTCCTTTGTTCCATATGACCTAGTCTTATTATTTGTTGAGTATTACTTTAGAAGAGAACTGAAGATCAGAAATCTGCTTAACCAGTTAGTATTAGAAGCTGCCTAACTCTGTAACCCTTTCAGTTTATTATGATGTGAGAACTAATTTAATTTAATGCTAACTACTTCTCATGAAAGTTCTAGTCTCATAGTCTATATACTTTTGTTCAATTTCATTCTTATTTCTCAATTTTTTAAAAAAATTTTTATTAATTTTTATTTATTTATGTATGTGTATGAATATACTGTCTGCATGCAAGTTTGTGCACCCATGTCGTGCAATGCCGCGGAGGTCAGAAGAGGGTGTCGGATTCCCCTGGAACTGGAGTTCTCCTGGAATTGGAGTTTCAGACGGTTCTCGGCTGCCATGTGGGTGCTGGGGATAGAACCCGGGTCCTCTGTAAGAGCAGTCGGCGCGGCGCTCTTAACTGCTAGGCCATCTCTCCAGCCCATTTCTCAATATTTTTGGCATGAATTGTTTGCTCATAGAAAAGTAGTCATGCCTACTCTCCATTTGAGAGTTAGTGAGATACTGAGTTTTCATTACATTGCTGAGTTTCACACCAGATTGATTTGCTTCAACCATTGCTGGCTAATCTGCCATCTCTGAATCATGGGCAGTGTAGCAGGATAGCTTCCCATCTCTTTAAATGTGGCCTTTTTTTTTTCCAGTGCACTTTAAAAGGAGTGCATTTCCACATAGAATTTTTCTATTAAATAATTAGTTAAAGAATATTTTACTGTTTTTACACTAAGTCGTTATTTTATGCTTTATAGTAAGAAAGAATTTTCTGAAGATATGTATGACTTAATGTAAAGTGTACTTAATAGATTTATCTACTTTTACAAAAGAAGACATTAATGTTGATAAAAACATTTTTGTGGTTATGTCAATCAGCTGTTAACCTGTATACACGTGACACAATAATAGTAGAAAAACAATTGTGTGCTTTCAGTTACTATAATTCAGCAACATAAGAAATCCATTTTTGTGTTAAAATAATTTCATATGAAATAAAACAAACTTTGATAAAATAATGGATTGTAAATTCCCCAGCCAACTGTTACTTAGTGAGTTACAATGACCTTGATCTAAACATTGTAAACACAGCACAAATTTCTGAGGTTTTTTTGAAAGTTATGGAACTGTGGTATAGTGTATACAAAAAGCAATTTCTTTTTTTTAATTTTATTTATTTTTGTATGTGTATGAATGTACTGTCTGCATGTAGATTTGTGCACCGGTGTTGTGCAATGCTATGGAGGTCAGAAGAGTGTTTCAGATTCCCCTGGAACTGGAGTTCTCCTGGAATTGGAGATACAGAAGGTTCTCAGCCGCCATGTGGGTGCTGGGGATTGGACCCCGGTCCTCTGCAAGAGCAGTCGGTGCTCTTATCAGCTAGGCTATCTCTCCAGCCCCAAAAGCAATTTCTTTAAGGTATCAGTAAGAAGTATATTATCTGGGCCTCTTTAGCTTTCATGTTCAGAAGAGGGTGTCAGATTCCCCTGGAACTGGAGTTCTCCTGGAATTGGAGTTACAGACGGTTCTTAGCCGCCATGTGGGTGCTGGGGATCGAACTCTGGTCCTCTGCAAGAGCAGTCCGTGCTCTTAACCGCTAGGCTATCTCTCCAACCCCGAGAACTCCTTTTTTAATGTAGCATGCTATGGATGCATTCCTACCCCAAAGAAAAGAGGGGCAGAAATTTCCACATGCAACATGTGTTTGTTTTTAGACACCTGTTTCTAAATATCACAATATATAAGTTGTACTTTCTAAGGCAAAGTTAATTATATTTTGATATACCTAAGTGCACAAAATAATGTCAAGCCATAGATAGAGGAAATATTAGCCAAATATTCACATAAATACTTATTCTCAGACTTTATAAATAACTAATACAATTCACTATTTAAAAAACATTCCTTTTGGATGCTTAAGGCCACATAGTTAGCCCAGATTAACTAAGGATTTTGTTTTCTCAAGGTCAGTTGAGGATCGGATCCTCAAGGGTCACTCAGGTTTTTTTTTGGGGGGGGAGCCCCTGGCTCTTTTTGGCTTTTCAGTCACCAGTTCCATCCACTCAAGGACACGGTTAGGCCTTAATAGACCAGGCTTCTCTTTTTGAAGCATGAGCAGACCTTAAGCATCTAAAAGGAATGTATAACCAGAAATAAGTAAACATTAAGGTCTGAGAAATTGTACTTCAGATATAAAACTTGAGAATCCTCCAAACCTTCAATGCCAGATGGGTATTACTGAGATATCCAGTTTGTGGACTGAGTGGCTACTGGGATTTCAACCTCTTCAGAGTGTAGACTGCCATTGTTGGACTATGTAGGTTGTGTCATGGAAGCCAGTGCAGGAAGATCAAGACAGGATGGATGCTTGCTGAACTTCATTTGGGTGACTATTTTGGGGAGGGACCCCAGAGTGGAGCACGGAGGCAGGATTGATGGTTGTTTGGGCTTGCCTTCAAAGAACCTTCAAGCACTTCCTTGGGGAAAACTTGACATTTCTTAGCAAAAAAAAAAAAAAAAAAAGAAAGAAAGAAAGAAAAGAAAGAAAGAAAGAAAGAATATCCTCCAACTCAGGTGATATGTGTATATATGTATGTATATATTTATATATGTATATATGAAAGAAAGAAAGAAAGAAAGAATATCCTCCAACTCAGGTGATATGTGTATATATGTATGTATATATTTATATATGTATATATGTATATATTTATGTATGTGTGTATATATATATATGCGATACAATTTGGAGGAAAAATGGAATTTCTATGTTAAAGTATCACCGTATTTTGATGCTTTTTTGGTATCACAAGTTTCATTTATGTTATTTTGATGCTATGTATTATAAAGTTCAATTTAAAATTTAAAAAAATGTGGTACATGTAATCAATGGAGTTCTATGCCGAGGTAAAGAAAGATGACATCATGAACTTTGCAGGTAAATGGATGGAACTAGAATATTAAGTGACGTAACACAGTCCCAGAAAAACAAAGGACAAATGGTATCACTCACCTATGGATGCTAGCTCCAATTACTGAGTTGTAAGGGAAACTGAGCAATGTTAATGTATTCCTCATGATCTGAAAACAATTGTGCTCTTATATTGTGAATCTCTTAACAGGTTCTAGAACTAAGTTGGGATTTTTTGGTATATGGGTGGAGGGTATGTATGAATATTTTAAAGTAATAAGATGAAAAGAATGAGGAAAAAAACAGTTTGTCATGACATTATGTCTAACCACAGTATGTATTATTTTATGGGAATGCTTTTTAGCATTTCTTCTACAAGGCTGCTTGAGCTTTTGTTCAAGCCTTTTCTAAAGTATTACACAGCAGTTAAAAGTATCAGGCTGGTGTAATTTAGCATTTCTGGATGCTTAACCACCATAATTAATGCCTATACTAATTTGGCCAAGGGTCTTAAGGGATAACTTTGTTCCTTGCCCTCAGAGGTTAACTAAGTGCCAGGGGACTATTCACAGAGGCACCTCTTGAAATGTCCTGCAAATGTGAGTCAACAGCCTTCCTGTGCTGGAATGTCTTGGAGATCCACTAATGGGACTTCAGCCAGGGTCCAATCTATTCATGCTTCAAAAAGGAAAGCATGGTCTAGCAAAACCTGACTTTGTCCTCCAGTGGATGGAACTGGTAAATGTAAAGCCAAAAGGGGTCCCCCCCGTCAAAACCTGAATGACCCCTGAGGACCAGATCCTCAACTGACCTTGAGAAAACAAAAACCTTGGATAATATGGGCTGTGTGGCTTTAAACATCCAAAAGGAATGTATAACAAGAAATAAATAATTAGTAAGGCCTGAGAACTTGTACTTCAGGTATAAACGAGATCTTAGTAAAAAGAAAAAAAAAAAAAAAAAAAGAGCTCAGTTATTTTGCCTGTCTTACTGGCAAGTGTAGCTACCCTGTGGCTGCCACTGCTTTTGCCATCTTTCAGAGACATGAGACACAGCTTTTTGTCCTTCCAATATGGTCTGAAGACTCATGTCCCTCCAAGAATCCTTCAAACCTTCAGTGCCAGATGGGGACTGCTGAGACATCCAGCTTGTGAACTGAGCTACTACTGGGGTTTCAGCCTCTTCAGAGTACAGAATACCATTGTTAGACTACTAGGCTATATCATGGAGACCAGTACAACAAGACCAAGACAGAATGGGGTGCTTACTGGACTTCATCGGTGATCATGGGAATGGAAAACCCCAGAGTGGGGCACAAGGGCAGAACTGATGGTGGTTTGGGGTTGCCAAGGAGGACCCTTTGAACATGACATCTTTCAGCCTAATAAAGAAAAAAAATCACAATCTGAATATGCTAAAACCTATGATATATGTAGCCTGCATATATGCATATTTTGGAGTGAAGCAAATTGGAACAATAACAACAACAACAACAAAAAGACTTGGTCAAAGAACTGACTGAAATGGTGAACTTCTGCTTAAAACAGTAAACTTCTGCATCGAAAATTGTAAAAGAGACTAAGAAACAGGTGAAAAACATGTTTAGCAGAATGCATGAAATCTGGTGGGGTGGGGGTTGAGGGGCAAGGAAGGGGGCACAGGTCTAGATTTGATTGGAAATTTTGTATGAAATGCACAAAGCTTCAATAAAAATTGGCTTTGAAAAAAGAAATATTTAGGGATATTAAAATATCAAAGTTAGTGTTGTTTTAGACAATCTAGTCATTGGTCAAGTGATAACACGAGTAAAGAACCCACCATGTGATAAACAATGTGAAGCCTTCTCCATTTATGAAGAAAATACAGAGCATATAAATGAAAAAGATCTAGCTTCTTTCATTGTGTTCTCCTTAAAATCTTTGGTCCTGTATATGAAACTTTAGTGAATCATTTAAGGATGGTTGGGAACAGAAAAGACCTTCTCTTTTACCCATATTCTTAATGGAAATGTTCCATAGATATCAAGTATGCAACTAAAAAGAAAATGTTTCACTATGCTAGGCGTGAAGTCAGCTTGGTTTACGTAGGGAGTTGTAGGACAGAAGGGGCTACAAGGTGACCCTTTCTAACAGAAGTTGATCATTAAATTGATTTGTTTCAGATGCAGCACAGGAATTGGAAAGCAATTAGCCAAATTTTTCAAAGATACAACTAGAAATGTATCATATTAAATCAAAATTAAGCCTATTTAAACGGGTATTATGTCCTTAATTTGGGTAACAAATCCTATCAAAGACATCTGCAGAGCTTAGTTTCTGTGAAAACAAACAAACAAATAAGCAAACAAACCTGACCTGACCAAAAATATCTTGGGTTCTATTTGTCTTACAGGTCATCATCAAGAGATCCCAAAGCAGGAACTCAAGGCAGGAACCCTGAAGCAGGATCTGAAGCAGAGACCAGAGAGAATACTGTTTACTGGCTTCTTTCCTCCAAGACCTGCTCAGACACCTTCCATATACAAATTTCTTACACAGGACCACCTGACAGTAGACAGTGCTGCTCAACCTCCAAATGGGCTGGGCATTCCTACATTAATTAGCAATCAAGAAGATTCCCTTCAAACATGTCTGTTGGCTAATATGGAGTTTTCTCTTCCAAGGTGATAACTGTAGATCATTATGGCACCCACTATGCTTGGAGAAGTGAATCAAATGGTACACTGGGTGTTTGCAGAATAACATGAATAACTTGAATATATCATTAACAAATACAAGAAAATTATTTTGAGGACAGTTTTCAAACATCATTTTTTCTAATCCTTGCAAACAGAGGGTTTGCAAAGGTGTGAAAAATACATGGAACCCACATACACACAAATTGATCTTGTTAGAAATTCATGCTGTGGGTGATATTTACTGTCAGCAATTTAGCATCTTTATCATATGCTTCAGAAGAAACACAAACCTGAGTTGTTCCTCTATTGTATAGTCCTTCCAGAAAGGCCAGTACTTTATGTGATATCAAGTAGAATGTAAATGAAATGGCCATATATTTGCACACAAACATAATGCCCAGTGTTTCCAAGTGGCAAGACACAGATCCACAGACGACTTAACAATGAAAAGTTTCAAAGAAGTTAAGTTTCAATTTCTGGTAGCAATCAGTTAGGGTGCACACAGTTTTTACAGTCCTAAGTTCTTCTGTCCTGGATGTTGAGTCCAGTATCTATCACCTTGCATCTGCATGTTGGTCAGAAACCTACTTGTCTGTTTATAAATCTAGGGAAAGGGGTCAGTTAAAACACATGGAAGTAAAAATAAGAATTTCATATAAAAATGTACTTGTTCCTTCTCTGTGGATTCTATTGAACCTCCAAACCATGAACCACATCAGTTGTCATCTTCTTTCTTCATGATTCTGCTGACTTTTTTTTGGCCATCAGCTCAGAGTCGGCTAAAAGAAAATGGAAGTGTGAATGCATTGGCTGCATCATTAGCACACACTGACTGGTGCCATGAGAACCCACTTCTGGATCAACTTCTGTACTCACTGTCTT
Source organism: Rhizomys pruinosus (assembly GCA_009823505.1). NCBI lineage: Eukaryota > Metazoa > Chordata > Mammalia > Rodentia > Spalacidae > Rhizomys > Rhizomys pruinosus. The sequence goes on from VZQC01012640.1 coordinate 193,887, forward strand.
CGTATCTCATTGGCTTCTTACCAACACCCTTGTGAATTCTATGTACCCAACCAGCCACTCTACTGACCACCTGACAATCCCAAATGACCCTCCTTGTTACTTGACCTGCCACTTCTCTGTCTGGCTCTAAAAGATGTGTGTTCATCACAATATTCTTGAATGCCAAGTAATTTGCCTGGCATTGCATCATACTAATATTGAATCTTTTCACACTGCTGTAAATTTTCTGGCTTGGTTGTGAGGACATCAAAGCAAACACCCATATTTCCTCTTCAGGGCACAGTGTTGGTAATTTGGGACACAGTATTACTACTCAGATTGCTGTTAAGTTCTTCCCTGTCACAGCTGAGCCTGCATTTCCTCTTAGGTCTCTAAATCCTTGTCACAAATCCCTTATCACTGATGATCAAAGATTGTGCCTCAAAGCATGAAGCAGCAGAAGACCTATAATTGCTGAACAGCTGTCATGTGAGAGTGTACATAGCTAAAGAGAGGTCATTGTTCATGGAATTTCTAGCAAGCAAATAGTACTTTACCGCCAATTTTCTTTAACGGAGAACCAATTTATACTGTAGTTCTTTTTTGCTTTTCTTTGTTTTGTGACACCATCTCCCTGTCAGTATAGCTGGCCTTTATCTTGCCATGTAGATCAGGCTGATCTCAGTGTTATAGAGATTCATCTGCCTTTGCCCTCTCACATTGCTAGGAATAAAAATTAGTGTCATCATGCCTTGGTAAATTTTTAGTTCTTAAGAGAAATGCATGGAGGTAGGAGTGATGGATCAGAGGTTAAGAGCAATGGCTGCTTCTGAAAAGTATCTAGTTCTGTTTCCAGCACCCATATAGAGGAAAACAACCATCAGCACCTCCAGTTCACCCTCTTCTGTGTTTCTTGGCCATTGCATGACATAGATGCACTTATATACAAGCAAGCCAAAAACTCATTCATGTATAATAAAAGGAAATGTATAAGTAAATGCATAGAGAAGGAATGATTATATAAGAGATGAAGACTAACAAATTAAAATGGATTGTCTTGAAATTTATGTAACGATTATAAAATGGGATACTTTATTTTAGTACCTCAAAATAATGAACACATCTTCTAAGAAAATATAAAGAATATATAAGTATGTAAGAGATCAATAAAATAAAACTGCAAAACAATACTAGAAGACTGATTGGTGTATAATTTAGGAGAGTGCTTGCTTAGTATGTGAAGTCCCCTGGGTTTGTGTTTCAGAAGCACCAAAAATATTCTCTAGAGATTAAAATGAACACATTCATTGTTTATTTTTGGTAAAATACTATTTATAACAATTTGACTCAATTTTATTCTTTTTCTCTAAGTATTTTGCAAGTTCAATCTCAGTTAAAGTGTGTGTGTGTGTATGTGTGTGTGTCTATGTGTGTCTGTATGTGAGTGTATATGTGTGTGTGTGTCTGTGTGCGTCTTTGTGTATGTGTTATGCCTATATTTTGTTCTGCTTTATTTTGACATAGTCTGGTTATGCAGCTCCAACAGAAGTAGAATTCACAGTGGTGTAGCTCAGGTTGCATTAATCTTCTGTGCCTATTAACTCTACATCCTGAATTCTGGGATTAGAGACATGTGCCATCACTCCATGCTCATTTTATTTTTCATAATAAAATAAATATTAGCATAAGTGAATAAGTGACAAATTGTCCAACTCCCCTTTCTAAGCCTGAGTTTCACACAGATTATTTCCCTATTCTGCCTTTATTTCTGTCCTGATTCTGCCACACAAAGATTTTATGAACTTGTGCCATTCTGTATCTTATTTTCATTCGATTATAGCATTAAATTGTATTTTACAGGAGCATTACAAAAGTTTAATGCTGTGATGTTTATAAAATTCTTAGACAAGAGTACATCATGAGTAAAATTCTGATAAATTTCATTACTAATTTTCTTTTTTTTAAATTTTTTTTATTAATTTTATTTATTTCTGTAATCAGTCTCTCCATACTATGTGGCTTGTGGAATAAATGGTTGTAATATTTATCAGTTCTTAGGATACATATAACCAAATAGTACTGCTGTGACAGTTCATGGTGTAAGGATTATGAAGATAAAAATAAAATTTCCAATATGGGACTTATCAAAAGATCTCACTAGTATTAGGACATGATAGAGGTGTAAAAAATGAAAATATGCTGGCTTAGTGCACAACTGTAAACTTGCAGCTGTGGAATAGGTATAGCCAAGAGTAGTGCTTTACAAGGATGTATGCAATTGTGAGAATCCAGATAGTCACCTATAATGTCCAAACATTTATTACACACTTAACAGGTCCAGCACTTCTCCATTCTGGACAAGAGAACAGTTGTAAATAAAACCAAATAGAAAGTAAAAAGACCTCATCTTTTCTTGTGTTAACACATGGAAATCTGTAGAATGATGCTAATCTTTTTTTTTTCAATTTTTTAAAATTTTTAATGTTATTGCTGTATGTGTAGGAATGTACTGTCTGCCTGCAAGTTTGTGCACCCATGTCGTGCAATGCCGCGGAGGTCAGAAGATGGTGTCAGATTCCCCTGGAACTGGAGTTCTCCTGGAATTGGAGTTTCAGACCGTTCCCAGCCACCATGTGGGTGCTGGGGATCGAACCCAGGTCCTCTGTAAGAGCGGTCGGTGCTCTTAACCGCTAGGCCATCTCTCCAGCCCTCAAAAATATATTAAAGATATCCCAGAATAACATTCACAGATACTTGTAAGAAGAAAAACAGTTAATTTATCTAGAAATAACATTTACAACCATTGTAAACTAACGAATTGGATCACACATAAAATGAATAAGAGAAAATTAGAGCACATCAAGAAAAATAAAATATTAGCCTAAAGTAGGAACAATAAAATTATCATTTCTCTTAGGCAGCTCAATTTTGAAATAAAATACTATGTATGTATATATATATATATATACATATATATGTATATATATATGTATATATACATATATATACATATATATACATATATATACATATATATGTATATATATGTATATATATGTATATACATATATGTATATATATATATGTAAAATTGGGTTTTGTGCTTCTCATACACAATATCATAATTATCTTCACAACTCCTTCCCCATTGGCACCCTCCCATAGGCCCTCTCACATTTAAATCAATACAATAAATATGAACTCCAATATTCATTGATTTTTTGGGTTCATAATATTCAAGAAATTGAGGCAAAAAGGTGTTCACAAATGGATAGATGTCCAATGGAAATGTGTCATACAGATACACATCCACCCTCTTAAAAGAATACCAGTGAAGCTTTAAAAGGAAGAGAATTAATTTCTGACAAGCTATATGAACCTGGAAGACATTATGTTGAGAATAATAATTAATTCGTACAACATCTATCAACATCAACCATAGAAGAAGAGAGTGAATGTTGCTTACAAGACACTGGGAAGAGTAAAGGGACACATTTTATTAAAATGTGCAGCACTCAGTTAGGTAAGTAGAATGAGGTTTTGTATGCATTGAACAGCAATGATTATGGATATCATAATATATTGTATAGTTCAAATTTGTTGAGAAAAATTTAGATGTGTCTAACCAAAATAAAGCTTTATTAAGTAAGTGAGGTGATCATGAGCAAATTTATTAAGTAAGTGAGGTGATCATGAGCAAATTAAATTTATTAACTTTAGTTAATCTCATATGTGTGGGTAAATACATCTATACAAATTTACCACAAAACTTAATCATACTCTATAAACACATATAATTATGTATAATTATATTTTTTCATTTAGAATAATATTGATGATAACATTTTAGCTCTTAGCATTATAAAGCAAATGTTAAACTGAGTAATTCAGGAATGCTCACAAATACTGGAGTCATTATAGTCAGAATAAGGACATTGAATTTTGATACAGTTCAGCACAAATAGTTACTACTATGTCTCAATATGGTATGACTATTTTGGATACCAAGTTGTAGATACTCCAGTATACAAAAAAAAAAAAAAAACAA
>VZQC01012641.1:8205-28205 GCA_009823505.1 Rhizomys pruinosus
AGAGAGAGAGAGAGAGAGAGAGAGAGAGAGAGAGAGAGAGAGAGAGAGAGAGTCCGAGACCTTGGCTGATAAAGCTCTTCTAACCTTGAAGCAAGGATGCTCTCTGGGGGCCTCACAGCCCTTCTGGGAGTTGTGTATCTGCTTCTGGGCTCAGATAGGAAGGGCTTCCTTGGGAACCGTGCCAGCTGTGTAAGCACCAGCACAGAAATGTAAATAATAACACACAGACTCAAGGCAAACATAATTATAGCCCAGCATTAGGAGGAGGGAGACTCGCTGGGGACCAGCGCATCTTCACGTCTGAAAGTCCCAATTTACATGATGGTGATTAAAGCAGAGTCTCCAGTTTCTCCATTTCTTTCTTTCTTTTTCTTTTTCTTTTCTTTGGTTTTGTTTCCACTGCCTGACACCTGGATTGTTGTCATCATTTAAATTTACACTGGTTTGGACAGCACGTTAAAAGGAGGGCTTTCATATGTGGCTTATCCAATGTTTATTGGCTGCAATGAATATTACTAACTGCCTACTAAGTGCTGGGAAGTATACAAGGCAACATGACCATAAATACAGTAAGAGGGGCGGGAGCCTGGCTTGGGATGTGATCTCAGAGTAGCCATAGCAGATGAAGAGCGGGAAGATGGAGGTGTACACAAGGAGCCTTGAGGGCAGAGGGGATCCGAGCGCCAATGTCCTAAGGGACAGAAGGAAGTGTGAAATAAAAGTCACCTCCAGCAACTTCCTAGGCTGTGAGGAGGGAACACTGGCTGTTCCTCTGTACCCAGGTACCTGGCAGAAACTCAGGCAGGGATGCTGTGTGTCTTATCCTGCACAGTGGGCTATCTTTGCTATGCAATTGGGGGACAGAAATTGCACAAGTTATTTGAACAGAGGGAATTTGATACAACAAATTTAACGAGCTAGCAACTTCTAGGAAATAGCTGTATGGATAAAATGAAGACTTCAAGGTACCAGAAAAGTAGCAATTGTGGAAAGAAGCTACTGCTTGTGGGGCTCAGTAAATAAAAGCACAAGGATAGAAAAACTGTTATTGACCTCATCTTGCTACATTGCCCAGACTGATGCGTTGCTCCCGAGTTTCTGCAAGAACAGGCAGGCACCACTGTGCCCAGCCACTGTTGGAATTATTAAAACTTAGAAACTCAGCAGAAAGATCCCATTAAGGTGAATCTCAGACCTCTAAGGAGCTGATGTTTGGAGGAAAGGCTGTGCCAGAAGGCTGATGTTGCTAGGGTTGAGAAAACTACAGTGGAACCAACTGCTGCTTGCACCCCTACTGACAGAGTGCCCTATGACTCCAGGTGGGAGCTCATCACGGGGACCAGCTTCAGAAATTAATGTGGGCTCATGATCTTAAGAGCCAGTCAGTCCACACTTTGTTGAGCATGTGTATGTGTGTGTGTGTGTGTGTGTGTGTGTGTGTGTGTGTGTAAGGGTTCAGTTTAAATATTTCTGGAGAGCTCTCTTTGAGTGTATGGTGTTTAGATTTTTTGATTCATTTATTTCTGTTTTATGTGTATGAGTGTTTTGCCTGCATGTACATAAGCGCACCCATGTTGTGTAAAGCCTGCAGAGGCCAGAAGATAGTGTCAGATGCCCTGGAACTGGAGTTATGGATGGTTGTTAGCTGCCATGTGGGTGCTGGAAATCAAACCTGGGTCCTCTGGACAGACGGATGGACGGACATCCAGTGCTCTTAACTACTGAGCCATCTCTCCAGCCCCCCATGTGTGGTGTCTGAACATGAGGAATCTGCTGCATGGCTCTCCAGAAGAGTGTGGTAGGTCGAGGCAGTACAAGAACAGAGATAGCTCATCTGAAGATCATCGAGGAGGGAGATGTGGGAAAGAGCAAGGTCACATCAGGATTGTGGGTTGAAGTGGGCATTGCTCTGGCTTGAATGATGGTGTCCTGCCAGAATCCATATTGAAACCTAATCCCCACTGTGGTGCTATTCAGAGATGGGGCCCTTTGCCGGGGAGCGGTTAAGTCACTGGAGCACAGCTCTCATGAGTAGATTAGTGCCTTCTGGAAGCCTAAAAGGGAACCAGCTTAGGCTCTTTTTTGCCCTTCTGCCTTCTACCATGTGAGGATGCAACAAGAGAGCTCTCACCAGACCTTGAATCTGCCCGAAGCCTTGATCTTGGACTTCTCAGCTCCTGTGGGAAGTGTATTTCTGTTGTAAATCACTCCATTTTCATGTGCTGTGTCACTACGCAAACAGACAAGGACAGCAGTCTCCTGAGGGATTGCGGTAGAGTGACAAGGTCCCACTAGCAATTTATCAGGACCATTTGGCTAGTGACTTGAGAAAGGAATTGAGCAGCAGAGAGACTGTCAGAGTAAGGAAGCTGCAGCCACATCCCAGGAGAGAGGGGATAATGTATGGACCAGTCTGTACTTATGGGGGTTGGGGGACTGGTCAAGCTCCAGACATGTTTAGAAAAGAGAACTGATCAGACCTCTTGCCCTGTCATATAGATAGGAGTTACAGATGTATAATGTTTTTGGCTAGAATAACTGAAAGATGAACTTGACATTAAATAAGGGGTTTTTGTTTGCTTGTTTTTTAATATTTCAGTAATCTGTAATTATAAAATGATGATAAAGACTTCATTAGAAGGATTAATCTGAAGAATGGAGGCATTAAAAACCTAAAACATATAAATTACTTTTTGAATAACTCAAAGTATTTGTATTTTTGTGTACTCCTGTAGGTCACACAGGGCTAGAAATTATTATTTCCCACATGGGCCCTGGGAGTTGAAGAGGCTTGGTATACTCTGGGACTGTATTTTCTTACACCTGTCCACTCCTTCTAGATTTTTGTTGTTGTATGTGTATGAGTGTACTGTCTGCATGTAGGTCTGTGCACCCATGTAGTGCAATGCTGCGGAGGTCAGAAGAGGGTCTCGGATTCCCCTGGAACTGGAGTTCTCCTGGAATTGGAGTTACAGATGGTTCTTAGATGCCATGTGGGTGCTGGGGATCGAACCCGGATCCTCTGCAAGAGCAGTCGGTGCTCTTAACCGCTAGGCTATCTCTCCAGCCCCCTGGCCCACCATGGCTTTTTAAGGCTTCTCATCTTCTCTTCGTTTTCCAGTGATAGTTAAGATATACTGTCAACTCGATCTCCTAGGGCATTAGTGAGGCACACCGTTGGAATGTCAGCATTTCCGGAAGATTAACTGGAGGAAGAATACGGACCCTGAATGCAAGCAGACCACCCCATGGGCTGGGGACTGAAGGAAAAGGCGAAAAGGGAAAGCCAGCTGGGTACCAGCATTCCCCGTACTCTACTTCCTGGTCACTGAGATGTGAGTAATCAGCCTCACTGTCCAGCTGCCACCAAGCTGCCGGTTACATGCTTTCCTTGCCATTATAGACTATATTGCCTCAAGCAAAATAAGTTCTTCCTCTCTTAAGTTACTTCTGTAAGGCACTTGGTCACAGCAAGGAGATAAGTGAAGACACATTCTCAGTGCCTGTGTTCTCGGGGTGTCTTCCCTGCCCCGTTTGTGCCTTCTCATGCCCAGTTTCTTTGATGTGGTCTTGAGTTTTCATCTACCTGGGAAATCTCATGAGGTTGCTATTGAGATTAGAGAAGAGAGAAGGCCAGAGCTTGCCAGAGAGGCAGGGTCTGCGGGACTGGACTGAGAGTCTCTGTATCCCAGCTGAGTTCACCCCTCCTTTCCCGTAGATCTGCGGCACTACTTAACACTGCCATCCTGCCATCTGGCCACAAAACGCAGACATCTTTCATTCCTTCCTCTTGCTCATTGTCAGGACTAACCCATCATTGAGTCTTGTCCACTGTCCTTGCTCTCTCTCCTAATTTCCCCCTTTCCTTCTCCCTTGGAATCTGGGCCACCACTGCTTCTCCTGCCATGCTCAAGTGCAGAGGCCTCAGAGTGAATTTTCTCCTGTCCATCACCTGCCTGTGTCTGTCCCAAGTCAGGAGTTACTTCCTAAAGTGGATTTGATGTTTTTCTCTCTCTTCTCAAAAACCTTCAGTGGGTTCTGTGGTCAGCAGAGTGAAAGTTAGATTCCCTAGTAAGTGCCCAGATCCTTCTTGAATGGGTCCCCTTCATCTTTCGAGACTCTTCTCCACTTTCATGGTTGTGTTTTGACCTCCCAGGATAAAAGTTGATAGTAAGTCAGGAAATGTACTCCCAACATGGTTGATCCTTCAGTCCGTGCCTGCTCGCTGGCCATTACTTCTCTGTAGGTGTCCCATCACACTAGCACCATCTCTTCCACTGCCCGCCTACAGGGCTGTTTCCTTCTTGCCAACATGCACACATCCTGTTCAGCAGGAACCCTAGCCTGGCAGAGAGAGGAGGCCAGAGCCTGACCAGAGAGACGAGGTCTGTGGGGCTGGACCAGAGCTACTGAGAACTCTTCTGCCTGGGTAGAATTCCAGTCCAATCAAGAAGGGTGATTTTCTGCTTTCTTTCTTATCATCTCTGAAGAAAGCGGGTTTCCCTGAAGTCTAGAATGAGGCAAGACCTTGTATGGAAGCAGCCAGAAGTCTCCTGTACTTACCTAGGTTCCCGGAAGCAAATTCACTGCAGGTTGAAGGAAGATCTCCTAGCTGTATCTTACCTTAATCTTTGCTCTCCACTGAGTTCTAGGTACTCCAGTGTTTTAACTGGACTGAGACCGAAGCTCTCAGGACCCCATCCCCCCACCGACAGATCTCTTTCACTGGCTAGGGCCAGATGCAGCTACCTGGAGGTCATGTCTCTCTAGCCTTTGATCCTCTTTGAGCTTTGGAGGAGAGAGTGAAGCTCTTTCTGGGCCCCCCAGTTCTGGTGCCATGGTTTGTGAGTGGTCAGGATTATATGAGTGGTCCCACCTATCCAGAACAGTGTGCAGCTCACAGTAAACACTCCTTTAGATTTAGTTACCGATGCTAGGAGATACTGAGGCTTAGAGACGTTAAGGAGAGGGGGATCAAGGTGGACCTCAAGTCTGTGACTGTCCACATGACCGTTATCATCTCACATTGCTCAAGTATAGCTCTTTCCAGCCTGCTGTTACACAACGGGTCCACTCTGGAGATCTGTACTACCCCTTCCCCTCAGAGCATGCTCTCCAGGTATCCTTTGAGACTCTCAGGTCCAGAGGAAAGCAATAGGCATGCTAATTTGCATAGCTTTCCCCAGGAAACCATTAGAAAAGTGACAGGCAAGGTCGAGTAACGTAACGTAAAGGATGCCCACATCTCCTGACGCTCCCAGACAGGGGCTTGTGATAGGTCAGCCGTGTTCCCCGGGCCATGCTGCCCGCAGCAGAGTGGACCTCCCCTTCCTCACTGCCCTGGGCTCGCCCAGATGCTCTCGGGCTCCTGGCATCTGAGCCTCTCTGCTCAGTGCTCATGGACCCACTGGTTTATCTACAGACTAATGAATTCTGCCAACTCGAAATCAGCAGGAACGGGAGAGTCAACCAGAGCTAATTCTTTCTAGAGTACAGGGTAATTAATTTGAAATGACTTATTTAGTAAGACATAATGATGAGGCTAATGTTACCTCCCCAGATGATGAGCCTATTAGTTGTATGCTGCCTTTGAGGTGAAGCAGGGAATAGGTCAGGCGCGTAGAGCGAGGGGTGTCTTGGAGGGCTGCCCCTTCCTCCCTCAGGCCCTTGGTTCAGCCTTGAGTAAGAAATGTGTTGGTTTCTACCTTTTACTAGGACAGAAGGACAGAAGAGACAGGGCCACACCAGCCAGGTGTTCTCTTCTACCTCATTTAGGCAACACCATTCCTCTGTAAAGCACCCTAAGACCTGCTGCAGGCCACATCCGTTTATGCACAACCATTCACTTAGACCCTAAACTCACCAACTCTACATTTTTACACTAGAGCTCTGTTCTTTCCATCCAACTCCATGGTGATCCTGATGAATGATGGATACAGAGTTCAGGAAGGGACTCTAGCCATGGTTGACACTGGAGACACACCCATAGGAATGAGCTCAGAGAGCCTAAATAGAAGACACAGAACTCACCTTCTATGTGGGTGGGCCCATATTCAGGATCTCACCTGCCCGCTTTTAGCTGTGTGCCACCTTGGATGAACTGGTCATTTTCTCAGCCCAGGTTGGGGATGGCAATGCCCACCTCCTGGAAGCCCTCAGGCTCTTCTGTCATGAGCAGGGGGTGGGGGGGCGGTGGGGGAATATTAGAGAGCTGTGATGGCCCACACCTGGTGAAGAATTTATGCGGCACTCTGCATTTGAATCTTGGTTTCTGCACCCTGTGACTTCGCTTGCTTCTGCTCCTCATACATACTAATTCCATGTCTTATGTAGCTGTGCAGGGCTTCTTAATCTATTTCTGGAATAAAAAGGGAGGATAAGTTCCATGCCTTGATGACAGGTGTCCAGTTCTTTACAGCTGTCTCTTCCCCTTCGTGCTGATAGGAGCCCGTGTCTGCTTCCCATTCTCGGTACGGGAGGGCCACATGGGGGGGGGTGAGAATCTTTAGGGGGAATTCTGAAAAGACTGGGGAAAAGGAAGCCTATGATAAAAAAGGAAACTGAGACAAAGATTGAGTTAGATAAGAGTCAAAGAAGTGAGTTGCCATGGAGTCGGACAGAAGGGACAAAGCCCTGGTGTGAAGTGTAGATAGAGCTGGGGAGGTGAGGGTCAAAGTGTGCATCTGTGGGTAAATGGAACAAGCTGCAGCAGGTCTTGAGCTGGGGAACAGACACCATGTTGGTGGCTTTTTATGAATCATGTGGGTACTCTGAAGAGGTCAGTGAGTCAGCTGTAAATGCACTGGTAACTGTGGCACACGGATGTCTCAAAGGTTGCCACATGCTCAAAAAGGGTGAGAAAAGGCTGTCTTGAGGGTGGGAGGGATACTGACTAAGCTTAGAAGGGCTACCTACACCCTATGGGTGAGTGAGGGTATCTTTTTGGACAGAGTCCAGGAACAAGCCTAATCAAGGTTCAGCAAGCTCTTCTCATTATGATTAGACAGACCAAAAGTGTTAGCATAAGCCGGACAGGAAAGCGTGACTGGTGTGGCCAAGAGTGCCAGTTGGTCTTCGATCCTGACACTCTTGAACAGTGAGCCTTGAGTCATTGGAACTCTGGCTCACTGTGGCAGAAGACCTGCCTTCAGGAAATCTGCACTCTGACCCAAGGGATGATGAACACAGGGTCAGGAGAGATGGCTCAGCTGTTAAGAGCACTGGCTGTTCTTTCAGAAGACTGGGGTTCAATCCTAGCACCCACAGGGCAGCTAACAACCATCTGTAACTCCAGTTCCAGGAGATTCAACACCATCTTCTGTCAGGCACCACACAGATGCATTAACACATATGTGAGCAATATACTCATGCACATAAAATAAAACTAAATTAAAAAAAATCAAAAATGAAAACTCTTTTAAGGCTGAGCAGAAGTCCAATGTTCCTCAAGCTCAATGAAAATACAGTATTAGTAGCTACAGAAATAGAGAACTTTCTTCATCCGTGAAATGGGTGCCAGTGGTTCCTGCTGGCCCAGGTTGTGGTGACCTGGACAGATTAATATGTACAGATTCAGCCCAGGATTTGGGGGCAGATGCTCTGTATGCCTTCGCTGTTTTCAGTATTATAAGCAAAAGTCATATACAGAAAAACAATGAATGCTTTCATTCTATAAAACCTGTTTCTTCTCTCTACCCATTTGACGTTGGAAGGTACCTCTAGACTAGCACAACTTTCTTTGTCATGGTAATGCTGGTGATTTCTGCTCTGATGTTTTTTGCTCATTTTCTTACTGCTAGCTTGCTGAAGAATTCCATGGCTTGGAGCTCCATTCGAAATGAGAATTTAAAATGGAAGTAAATTCTATTACAGTTCTAAATGTTGTGTGAGGAGGGACCCATTTACATTGGAGCTATCAAATGAGATCATTGTAAATGCAAATTAGACACTGTCTATTTTCTATCACCTATAGAAGATTTAAAAAACAGAATTTGAGTGAGCAGGAAGAGCTCACGGTAGCACCTGCAGTGCTGCGTGGAAAGATTTAGGCTGCTGGTGTGTGCGTGAGTGTGCTGGGAGATGCCGAGAGGTGTGCAGACGCTTTCAGCAGTATTTTACCTGGGACCGCCACATTCAGTTTTCTTAGGGTTAGTCACCATGTGTCTGATTTGCAGCTTCTTTCTTTTTTAAAAACTTTAAAAAAATCCTTTATGGTTGTTTTAGTGGGGTTTGTGGAGTGAGGAATAGTAGATGTGATGTTCAATACATTGTCTTAATCCAGAAGTTTGCCTTCTATTTCTAAATTAATGAATTAAATTGTTTAGGAATTTATTCAGTTCATCTAAGTTTTATTTTGTTTTTTATTTTATTTTTTGGTCTTTCGAGACAGGATCTCCCTTTAGTCCCAGCTGTCCTGAAACTCACTCTGTAGACCAGGATGGCCTTGAACTCACAGAGATCCGCCTGCCTCTGCCTCCCAAGTGCTAGGATTAAAGGCGCAGGCCACCATGCCCGGCCATTCTCACTATATTTTAGTTAAGCTTTCTCCTTGCCAAATTTTGTTGCCATCTCCAGTGTTTCAAAGCTTTGGCCAATCTGTATTCTCCATTTGTTCCATTTTTGAATGGGCTTGGCTGGTCACCAGGATGGCAGTTTATGTTTGACTCTGTTTTTCAGTGCAGAGATAGAACACTTAAGTTGTCGCACTAAAAGACTGTGTGATTTTACACAATAATATTCTATTTCAGAGAACTTTTTCACCCTGAAATACAGATATCCCAATGTCGTTCTATCGAAATGGAGGTGTGTGTGTGTGTGTGTGTGTGTGTGTGTGTTGACTTTGAGCTGTCTTTGTAAGTCATCTCCTTATGTTTTTTTCAGGGGTGGGGGGGGAGTCTCACTGTATAATCCAGGCTGTCCTTGAACTGGAGAGCTTCCTGCCTCAGCCTTCCACATGCTGGGATTATAGATGTGCACTATCATGTCCGGCTGTAAATGACATTTAACTAACAACACAAAACCCGTGCTATGAGGTGAAGGCAGAATCTCTTTAGAAGTCTCTGTAAATGAGCCAGTGAGAGATTAACAACCAAAGATAAGATTGAAAACTAATGTTGATGTCTTATTCTCTTCACTTTTCAGAGTTAAAAGTAGTACTTAGTGGGACTGGAGGGATGGTTCAGTGGCTAAGAGCACTGACTGTTCTTGCAGAGGACCCAGGTTCAATTCCCAGTACTCACGTGGTAGCTAACAACCACCTATATATAACTCCAGTTCCAGGGGATCTGATGCCCCCTTCTGACCTCCAGGGGCATTGCATGACACGATGGGTACACTTACATGCAGGCAATACACTTATACATACAAAATTTAAAAAATAATAATAAATAAATAAAATATTTTTTAAAGTAGTACTTAGGGGCCAGCCTGGTCTACAGAGTGAGTTCCTAGGGCTACAGGAAGACCCTGTCTCAAAAAGACAAAGAAAAAAACAGTACTTAGCCTCAAAGTCATGATAAATACCACATACTAGGGCTGTTTGAATATCTTTTTAAAGATTTTAGTTTTTATTTTTAGTTTCATGTGTTTTGCCAACATGGGCATGTGCACTGTGCATGCAGTGCTTGTGGCCAAAAGAGGGGATCAAATACCCAGAACAGGAGTCACAGGTGGTTCTTTGATGCCTTGTGGGTGCTAGGAACCTAGCCTGGGTCCTCTGCAAGAGCATCCAGCTCTCTTAACAACTGGGCCATTTTTCCAGCCCCATGTCTGAATATTTTAGGTGGATTTTACTTTTGGTGGTGTTTAGAACACATCTACCCATCTCCTACAGTCTGCATGAGGGGGAAGGAGTGAGGAACGGGAGAAGGAAGGTTGTGGCTCACATTAATTCTCAGTACATTGTAGGTGCCTCACTCCCAGGGACCTATTTCCTGTCATGGAGACATGTGTCTCTGCCTGTAGTGACATACTTTTTTTTCTGCTATCCATAGCATTACACACACACAACACACACACACACATACACACACATATGACAATAACAATGTGAAGAGTTATTTATGTAGCACTTTGCCAAGTACCTTAAAATACAATTGCTGTTTCCTTAGTCCTTACAAGTCCTTTGGGAGAAGATTATGTCTATACATCGAGCTTTGGAGGGTCCTGAGGTGTAATGCTACCTGCTGAGGTCTCACAGGAACTGGATATCTCTATTCATGTTTGAAGCTTCTTCTGTAGGGCACATTTCCAATCCACATGGGAAATTCTGAGAATTTGCACAATGAACACAGATGTAGGGGAGCTAGTGTTGGGTCAGGGGACAGTACTCAGGACACTCAAGGGTGGGCCCTCCTCCTTGAACAGGGAGTCCAGGATCTGGAGAGCCAAAAGGAGTTCACCCTATGAACTGTAGCTTTCCGGAGGATGCTCTTCCAGAAGGTCCACAGGTATACTGGTTTATTTGTTTATTCATTTATTTATTTTTAATTTTTAGTAGTGAATGAGCCCTCTTGTTCACATGGGAAGCAAGGTGTGTCTGGTAGAGGGGAGGTGGAGCTGCTGCCCACGGTCCTTGAGGCCCAAACTGTTTTGATGACAACCGAATCTGAAAGCAGTCACAGACCTCCTGAGGGCAGCACAGGTGGGTTTAGAAGGAAAGGGCAGGGAAAATGGACCTCGGACTTCACGGCAGTTCTCTCATCTTCCTTCAGGCTCAGCCTCCCTGTGGGGACAAAGAATGGATGGCTTCAAGCAAGCAGGTGGGAAGAACACGGCAGCTGTGGTTACTCAGAGGGTGCCACCCACTACCCCACCTCATACCACCCAGCCCTGGCTGATGCCAGTCCCTGAGGGTCAGGATTCATAGCAGGTTTCTTGTCCAGCTGTGGGACTTCTCCCTGAATTGGCAGCCTTAGTATTGCACACTGGGGACAGAGAAGAGTGCCAACTGAGTGAGTGTGCCCAGCCCTCTGCTGGTCAGGGACCCCAAAGCAGGAAAGAGGGTGGTGCGTGGTGGGTGGCCACAAAGACTTCCTGTTTTGGGAAGTGCCACCCCCCATGCCTCTTCTTGTTTGATGTTCATTGCAACTCTGTTCAGTCAGTGGTATTAACTCCATTATACAGATCAAGAAACTGGTATTCCAAGTGTTCCTTGACTTAGCCAAGATTATATAGCTAATTAGGAGTAGAGAGAAGGGTCATTTGCCTCTCCAATGAGCCGCGGTACCTGTGTGTGTCTCTCTCCGAGGTGTTGGTTTCTTCAAATATATAATAGCTATCGTTTGAATCCTTCAGTTTGAATGGTCTGCTGGCCTCTGGGAGGTCCCCCACGTTGCAGCACACACCTGGCCATTTACTCTAGAGTGTCTGTGGTGACTCTATTTCGGGTCTCTTTGTTTGAGGAGGTCTTTGATGATGATGTCAATGACGTTTCTCTGACTTCTTGGAAGATATTGGAAGAACACAGAAAGAATCAGGGGCTATAGTGCCCTGAGTTGAATGAAACTTTATAATCACTGCAAACTGAAGAGACTGAACCATTTTATTGAGGCCTCGTCTATGTCTTGAATTCTCAAGGAGTATCCCTCTGTTTGAGTCCCTGCTGGAGTTGGGGTTCTCTGATAAGTTGACTTAGTTTGCCTCTGAACTTCTGTTCTCGTCTCTTGAAGGCTATGTGAATTTTTCTTCCCCCAAAGGTTTGCGTGAAGCACCCATTTTAACTTCAGAGTGTTCTCCATGTCTTCAGCAATACTAACGAAGTCCTGTTTCAAGATCTGAGGTCAAGAGTAGGAAAGGTCCCTCTCTCTGTGAGGGCAGCTTTGGTCCTGTCTGTCCTGCAGTCATTCCTAGGTGTTGTCCCCCCCCCCCCCCGGCAAGTCAGTTTGTAGCATGGCTCGAGAATAAGAATAGGATGAACCTGGAAATACTCCTGGGTCAGCCTCACTGGTTACTACCTGGATGGGAGGATGGGAGACAGGGGCTGGTTCTTGGTGTCTGAGGAGGCTTCCGTGCCAAAATCAGCAACACCCCACAGACAACTAAGGTTGAACTGCTTGAGCCCCAGCCGCTGCTGTACCTGAGATGTCTTATGACTTACTTTTCACTGTTGAGCACCCACTGTGTGCAGAGCACTGGCTGTGGCTGTGGGAGAGCACAGTCACACATGGTGGGAGATGTGCTGAACCTAGGTCCTGTCTCATTCCTCTCTGGTTGAATACAAATGCAAGGTCCCTGAAAATGCCATCCGACTTCCTTCCAGCTGGGTGTATGCGCTAGGACCTGCATGACAGAGGTTCAGAGAATGCTTGAAGAGGGACAGAGGGACGGTGCAGCATGAAAGAAAAATACTCAGTACTTAACTAGTGGCGTACCAGTCTGCTCTCTGCTGGGGGAACAGAGGCTATGACTTCCTTTACCACAGTTTATTTTTTTGCTTTAACTTGTGTAAGCAGGACCAACAATGTGACGTTTGCTCAGTGCAGTCAGCCTTGAGAAAACTTCCTCAAGACTTCCAGCAAAGAATCCATTTCCTACGATGAACACTAAGTCTAACAGGGCATTGTGACCAGGGTCAGAGTGTTATTTCCTCATATGATTTGAGGTGGGGGCACAGCACATTTGCCTGTGCAGCTTTTTTTTTTTAAATTAGTTTTTATTGATGCTTGTGCATTTCATACATTTTTCCAATTCCAGTTCAGGCTTATTTCCCTCCCTCCCCCCCCACCCCCCCCCCATCCCAGATCATTGATTCTGCCATAACTGTCCTGTAGCTTTCTCTCAGTTTTTTTTTTTTTTCATTTTTAGCTATATGATAAATCCATGAGTACAAGCTTCCTTCATTACAAAACCTATCTGCAGGCTGTTGTACCCAAACACCGACAGCCCCACCATCCAGTGGGGGGTGACAGGTTGTTTGTTCAATCAAGTTGATCAAATGAGTGTCCAGACGACATTGCTGTAGTTTCACCATCACCCTCAATCGAACAGCCCTTACATTCTACCACCCCCCTCTTACCGCAGGTTGTCCCTAGGCTTAGAAAAGGGGCACAAGGTGGATGAGAGGTAAAACAGTCCACTCTCTCTGGAGCTGTTGACTTGGACTCTGGTCCATTCTGTCGGCTGTTTCCTTCATGGGCTGACAATTTGTCCAGGAATAACCTTTCTATCCTACTCATGAAAAACAAGCAATTAGATATATAGGATTAAAGCAGCACTAATAGTTATGGTAGGTTACTTTAGCAATAGACACATGTTTGGATATGTTAATCCATGAATTACAATTTTCCCCCCTGTTAATATTGACCAGGGTCTTACTGTGGCTTATAACATCTCCTAACTATAGAGGTTAAGCTTGTTGGCATCAGCCATGGGTTATTTCTCAACGGGGAGAGCAATAGCCAATTAGATTTGGGTATCTACAGGCACCACATGGCTGCCTCTGCTGCACAGTATTTCCGGCAGGTGAGGTGTAGCTGGTGTTGACGGTGGAGTCTTGCTTGACTCAGGGAGACCCATATTTTGCTTTATTGGTTTAGGGCCTTTGGAACACTCTCTGGCTTCAGAGGCCATCTGTACACTTGCATGTGTGGTCTCAATACATCCCTCCCATGTTAACGTCAAGTCTTCGGCAGCAGGGTCTTTTTGCCTTCACCTCTCTGTGGTATCCCAGTTAGAGGCAAGGAGCCTTACCTTTTGTGGGGCCTTGGATCCCTGGCCAACATCCCCTGGTAGACACCAATCCATTGCTGATGTCAGAGCTCCTGTATTAATATATTTTCTATTGACAAACCCTAGGACTTTAGTATTATATTTGGTTTCTGAACTGAGAGTAATCCCTTCCACAGTTCCCATGTCTAGTAGTCAATTAAAGAAAGCAGTTTTACCGGTTTTATAAGAGATTACCTCTACAATAGTTGTCTCCAATTTACAGTTGGGGAGCGACCTCATCATTGTCATATTTCTCCTTGTTCTATGGGTGGGAAGGCAAGGAAGTCTCTCATATCAGAACCTTTGTGGCACCTAGAAGGTAAGTTTCATTAGGACTCATTATAACTAGTTGTTTCATGTAGGATCCACAGAGGGGTTCGATGTCCATGGCAATCTGAGGCTTTTCTTCCTTTGAATGTTCAGACGGGTCAGCCTTTCCGTTGTCTCTTTTTGGTACATCCTACTCAATGCAAACCTGTATCTCTTCTTTCTCAGCCATCAAGTTGGTGACGTTTTGTCCTGGCCTGGCGCGTTATGGCGTCTCCGCCTGTGCAGCTTTTACTACACAGTTAACATTGACCAGAAGCGTCACTATGTGTGGTCTAGCATGCTTTCAGCTGAGCTTACACAAAGCAGTGTTTCCAACGTCAGTTCAGGTAAATCAGTGGCCTCTAGCAGGAATGTGCATATGAACCAGTCTTGATTAAAGAACTATCACGGAAAGTCTTCGATGCAATTTCTGAAGTGATCGTGAGAAATAGATCAACAGCCATCTTGCCACCTTGTGAGGAAACAGGCTGAAACTGAGGCTGCCAGAGAGAAGCAGAAAGCGATGGCCTCTTGGTAACTTCATCCCATGGAGTTGCCCAAGCTGAGAACTTCCTGTCTGGAGACTTCTTGATGAGAGATATAATTGGTATCCTTATTTGGGGGTGGGGCTGGAGAGATGGCTCAGTGGTTAAGAGCACTAGCTGCTCTTGCAGAGGACCCAGCTTTGAATCCCAGCACCCATGTGGCAGTTAACAACCATTTGTAACTCCTGTTCTGGGGATCCAATGCCCTCTTCGGACCTCATTAGGCATTTCACGACATGGGTGCACTTACATACATGCAGGCAATACACTCATACATATAAAATAAAAATAATAAGATATTTTAAAAAATATCTTTGTTGTTCAAGGTCATTCAGTTGGGATATTCTATACTTACAGCAATACACAAACAATACACACAGAAAACAGAGTCTTTGGCATCCAGAGGAGACAGGAAATGCTCCTGTCAGGCCCCTGGAGAGAATTAACCGCATCATACCATACCCATAATTTACAGCTCAGCTTTAGTCTATAAAAAGACACATTCATAGAAACAGCATGCGATGTAAATTACAATTCTCCAGTGATTCTCTAAATGTTTCTGAGGTACTTTCCTGGCATCCGTAATTGGTATTCAACTAACAATAGCTCCTAACACTTTGGAGTTTCTTCTGTTTTGACAAGTGATAAGTATCTAGAAATCCCTGCCATTAAATTATTGTGTAAACCAGGTATCTTTTTACCAAGTGAATATTTATCCTTTCTTTGATCACTCAAATCATTTCAGGTTTAAGAAATAAGGGTATTTATTCAAGGCAGGCATCCCCTGCAGTCCACCTGAGTACAGGGCCTGTGCTCAGCAAGACAAAATAGGGGGGAACACAGATTGCATCTGTCCATCATTTCAGGTGCTCCTTATAGCCTTGGCTGTTTAGGTCTAATGGGATGTGCTGGGGAAACTTGTTTCCAGAATACTTACGTCATTTGAAGGAAGGTGATCACATGAAGAATTTACCATGGAGTGCTCCCAAACTTAGCCACATGTGTCCCAAAGCCTTCCTCCATAGCAAGGGCTTCAAAGGCATGGCAGGAGAAATGGACAAAGTGGAATGTGAGGGACAGCGCCTCGTGATCCATTGGTGGACTGCCTCCCCACCTCTGTGCTCAGGAAACCCAGAAGCCTGCATTCGACTCTCTTGTTTGCAGAACACGGAGTGTGGTTCTGTTCCACCAATGTGTTGTCCTGCAGCTAGATTTGGAAGTGGTACGGGCTAGAGGCTTTTTTACCCTCCAGTACAGTTCTGGTTAACATCAATGTTTCCAGAGGATTCCGTTCCCAGCCAGCCTCATCTCAGGGCAGCTAGGGGCTCTGTGGTCAGATACACACATGCACACGCTAGGAGTAGTAGGCCTTACACTTTTTCCTTTGGCCCTTCTGAGAACTTGTCTAGCATCTGATTCCTGA
Organism: Rhizomys pruinosus; assembly: GCA_009823505.1. Classification (NCBI taxonomy): domain Eukaryota; kingdom Metazoa; phylum Chordata; class Mammalia; order Rodentia; family Spalacidae; genus Rhizomys; species Rhizomys pruinosus. The sequence continues at coordinate 24,190 of VZQC01012641.1, forward strand.
GTGAGCTGCCTGTACATGTAGCCGTGCAGAGGCCCCGGTCACCCTCTCTCTGACCCAAACTGCATGATTGGGAGGTTAAAAAAACTCCCAAGTTTTTAGGTTCAACAATTCAGTAGAAGACCCTGTAGAATTCCCCAGTAGCCTCTATGGTCATGGCTGTGGTTTATTGTTGAAAAGGATACATATTAAAATCAGCCAAGAGATGAGTCCAGGAGCATTCTAGCATTGAGTGCTTGTCACCTCTTTCTCAATATCAGGTCACAGTAGTCCTCTGGTATTGATGTGATGTATCAATGCATACAATGTGATGAGCCAGAAGTGCTCCTCCCTTTACACATTATGACTGAGATAACAGATTTCTATTTTCTTATCTGAACTCTGTCTAATATGGGGCAAGGGGTTCATCCTCTGTGGGAGGGTGTAAAATAGACAATCAGGAAAGCCCAGCATGGGGCCCTATGGGTGGTAGCAGGGAGCATCAGACTAGGGTTTGAGTCCTCTGAAACAGATAGAGCCATGATTGGTCTATGACTCTGTGGTTGCCAGGCAAAGATTTCCATGATCCACTTCTGGCCATGAGCGGTAGAAGGGCAGTGAGGGTCTATCCTGCATTCTGTCTGGGGCCCATCTAGTCAGCAGATGGACCTCAGTTGAAGGAAGTGGACGGGCATGCTGGTGATTTAGAGGTTGGGGAGGAAAAAAGTTCCAGTTCAAATGGAGAGGCTTGCACACATGCCTAGGAATTTGATTGCACCCTCAAGAGTGACTACGAGCTAGAATACTCCAGCAGCCTGGAGGGCGTCAAACCAGATCACCTCAGAAGTGACTGGGGTGGGTGGGAACTTCTTCCTCTCCTTGCCAGATTCTAGAACATCATTCCTGCCTCCACAGGCCTGGTCTAGGGGCAGCTAAGAGAAGCCTCTGGCATGGGCTGAGATCAGAATCCAAGGTTTACATTTTCATTGTTAGTAGTGGATATGTGTCACTCAGTTGGGGGGACCAGGAGACCAGGTGTAATGTTTTCACATGATTGGGAGAGGACGGGCTTCAATAAGGGCACTCCAAGAAAACTGGGGCAAAGAGAAAGCTGACTACTTTCTCTTCTAGATGTTTAGCCCACTGTGGTGTGTGTGTGTGTATGTGTGTGTGTGTGTGTGTGTGTGTGTGGTGTGTCTGAATATGTGTGGTATGTGTGTATGGTGTGTCTGCATATGCGTGGTATGAATGTGTGTGTGGTGTCTGTGTATGTGGTCTATGTTTCAGTCTGTGTGTCTGTATATATGTTTCAATCTGTGTATGTGTCTATGTCTATGTGTAGTGTCTATGTGTATGTATAGTGCGTGGATGCGTGTGTCTGTGTGTCTGTCTATATGTGTGTGTGTGTGTCTGTGTATCTCATTGTACATGGCATGTTTGTGTGCCTGTGTGTGTTGTGTATGCATGTGTGGCATGTCTGTGTATATTTGTATGTGTGTGTGGTATGTCTGTGTGTGGTATGTGTATGCGTGTGTATGTGTCCAAGTATGTGGTGTATCTATGTGTCTATGTGTCTGGTTGTGTGATGTGTGTATATGTGTGTGTAATGTGTCTGCATATATGTATATGTGTCTCTGTGTATATGTGTGGGTTGTATCTGTGTGTATATGCATGTGTTTCTGCATTTGTTTCTATGTATCTCTCTGTGTATGTTCATGGATGTGTAACTGTATGTGTCTGTGTATACCTGTGCTTGTATGTGTATCTGCATGTGTGTGTCTGTATGTGTGTATCTGCATGTGTGTCTGTGTGTGTGCTTCATTTTTACACCTCAGAAACTGCACCTAGCTCATTTTTGGCCATTCAGTAGGTGATAGATTTCAGGGTATGCCAGATATTACCCCAGTCAGCTTCTATCACAGTATTCTGCTTGACAAATTGCCTGAAAAGCAGTAGCATTTCTGTCTTGCTCATGAGTCTGGGTTCTGCAGAGCTTGGCTAAGTCAGCCTGGGCTTGGCTGTAGGGAGGCTGCAGGTTGCGTCTAGCTCTTCTCTACACATGTCTCATCCTCCTTAGGCACTGGACATGCAGGGTCCTTCCCATGTTGAGCAGTAGGCTTGTGAGAGGGCGAGTCCAGAGACTCCCTTTTGCCAATGCAAGTATTTGACAACTCCAAAATAAAGGGGTAGAAATCCAATAATATGAGCAAAATATGAAATAATTTGGATCAATAATTCAACCAACCACAGGTGCCACACACATTTTTTGTCAAAACCTAAAGATAAACATGGCCTCAGTTGTTCACTTCCTGTCACCTGGGTTTTCAGCAGGGCTGGGGGTGGTGTTGGCCACCACTAGAGACCATAGTCGCCAGGGACACTGGACTTAGTATCAGGAGTCCTGAGCTCCCAGCATGGTTCTGCTGAGTGAGCCAATAGACAAGTGACATGGAGCACCAGAATTCTCAGGATGGGGACTATTGTCTGAAAGCAGCCCAGGTCACATCCCATGGGCAGAACCTATGCACTAAGGAGGGTCCACACTGCATGAACACTCCCCTGTTGCTGTACTGAGACTGAGAGCAATTTTTGCACAAAGGGTCCATATTTTCATCTAGCCCTGGGCCCACAGTTTGTGTGGCTGGACCTGCAGGGGGCTGGCAGTTTCCTGAAGCTTTAGTGATGTACTTCCTGCTCTGGAGGGTCTGTTGTTCACAGACCCTCATCTGTTCTGCAATAATACTGAAAACTGAAGCCATCATTATCCAACGTCTGCCAGAGGTTGGCACTATGCTGATGAGAACTTCACAAACAAATCTCTCATCCTTAATAATGGATTCCAAATCTCACACAATGAGACTGAGCATCTTACAATTTATAACCCAGCCATGATCACACAACCACAATGTAAGTCCAGCTTTGCATCACTGCTAAACTTTCCCACGAAGTGGTTTTGCTGTGAGGTACCAGGCACTCTGTGGAGATCAGGGAATGTTCTGCCCTGCCTCTGACAGGTGAAACATCCTGTTAACAATGACAGCAAATGCCTGCACAGCACCTCCAGTGTGCCAGACATGCTTCTAAACAACATATACACACATATGTATGCAAATATATATGTATAAATTCATCTAGTTCATGAAACCTTTTATTGTAGTAGCTACTGTTATTAATTAGCTCTATTAGAGAGGTGGACACTGAGGACACAATTGGGAGGAGAAGCCAGCCCCTCGCCTCACAGAGCTTACCCTGCAAGAAGCTGGCAGAGGAGGAGAGCTCAGGAGCTACAAAGTGGTCCATGCAAGGCTTTCTGGAAGTCCTGGGGAAACTGGAGCAGGGGATGTCAGGCTTCTGGGGATCCCTGACAAGATAACTGGAGAGGAGAACAGGGAAGACCCATTTGCACCTGCCTGGCCACAGAGTTTGTATTGTGTTAGAATCTTCTCCATAACATGGTCAGGGCTTCAGACACAGGAGGCAGGTGCTGTGTGGTGGCTGTTGGGAACCCCAATATGCATAAGGGAACTGAAGTCAGGGTGGCCCAGGGATGCAGAGGTCAGGGTCATCCCATGACAGAGCAGGCAGCTCTGCACACAGCCAGAGTAGAGCTGCTGAGTGATGGACCAGGAGCTCACTGCCCTTTCTGAGTCCAAGTCCACGGATTTATTTTCTTACCTCCCTTCTCCATAAATAGTCTGATAATACTGCTTACTTTCAAAGACAAGTCTCTGTACTCGCTTAGATCCCGAGTCTTTTGGTATGATGTGTCTGACAGTAAACTCAGAGCTGAGGACAGGCCAGCTGAGGAGAACAGAATCTCCTAGTAGCCTCGGATGGCCTAGAACTTGAAATAGACCAGGCTGGCCTCAGTTTCTGCCTGCCTCTGCCTCTGCCTCCAGAGTACTGGGATGAAAGGTGCGAGGCACTACAACTGACCTAAGGGTTTTGATTTTATTTTTTTATTTCTTTAGAGATTTTTCTTTTCTTTCTGCTCTCTCTCTCTCTCTCTCTCTCTCTCTCTCTCTCTCTCTCTCTGTTTT
>VZQC01012641.1:33205-122343 GCA_009823505.1 Rhizomys pruinosus
GTGTCACTATGCCTCCTTTGATGGGGTTCTGGAGATTGAACACAGGGCGTCCTGCATGCCGGGCTTCAATGGAGTCACACCAGAGCCAATTATTTTTGACACACATTATCAAGAGAGAGGCATGTGCACATCAAGAAGGAATAGTGGAAGGCAGGGCAGGGGGGCCCTCCATTTGGGGGTGAATGTGCTGCTGAGGGGGTGGTCTCTCTGACTCACCTCTGTCTTTTGCTCAAGCCCCCTCTCCCTGCCCCTGAGAGTCTGTCTGTCTGTCCTCCCCACAGCCTTCTGTTGGGTTCTCATCTCTCTTGGATGACTTCTTGGGCTACATCCTGTGGGCGATTGCTCTTCGGTTGGCCAGTTTCTGGCTATAGTCAGTTCCTGGGGAAATCAAGCTGATGGTGGTGAATGGCAATGGGGGGGGGCATAGTGGACCTCCTTGCCTAAACTCATCCCCCACGCAGCCAGCTTCCTCCCCTCCGTGAGTACTGGTGGCCGCACCCTGGATGATGTGGCCACACTGTTACCTGAGCCCCTTGGGGAGGTGACAGGTGGCCGTGAAAAGTTGAGGCATCTTGTTCAGGATGCTGCCGAGTGTGTGGGTGGCATGCTTACCAAAGGCAGCATGCTCTGGTCTGTCTGGAAACCACCTGTCTGATGAACAAAGGCCCACGGGTTGCTCACTGTGTTCTTCTGTGTGCCTGCCACCATGGCTCTCAGAGGGACTCAAGGACACAGTCTTCAATGACACAAGTGGTTTGGCTTTCTCTGAGGAGACCTTCATTTTTCTCTTTGTCAGTCTTCTAACTACTTCTTTGGTGAATGCTCAAGTGGGAAGGCCTTGCGGAGGGAAATTTTCTCCTTGTAACTTGCTCAGAGCTCAGCAGGACCTTGGAAAAATAAGGGGCAGGGGACGTTATTAATAGAATGTGAGGCTTTTTGAATATTTCCTACTGACCTGAGCACCCTCCGCCTTGTCACTGCTCACCAAGAATCCAAATTCCTGTCTCAATGCTCAGTGGAGGTTACCTCCTCCAAGAAGCCTTCTCTGGTAACTCCGCAGTCCCTGCCCATAAGCCACCTCCCAGCAGCTCACCACAGTTCTCCTTGTACCTGTTTCCCTCCTGCTGGGATTCAGAGCAGGACAGGAAGTCACTCTTCTTTGTAGCCGCAGGACCTGGTGGGGATTGGTAAATGCCTGCTTGTTAACTACCTGCAGAACCCAGGCAGATATAGGCCTAACCCCACAGGTAATACATTCAGCAGGCCTTGGAGAAAGGTGGGAAACTGAGTCCTAGATCTTTTCCTTTTTAAGCCCCACACATCTTCCTTTGGGAAGTTTTTTCCTCTGGAAAGGTCAGGTGAGGAGAGGGTGGGAGAATCCATAGACACCACCGCTGATCCTTCTCACTGCTTCTCATGCCCTGCCCAGCTCTACAGAAGGGAGCAGGCCTGGTCCCAGGGCTGTTTTGGATACTAGAGGCCAAGCCTGGCCCTTTGACCTCTTCCAAGCTCTGTGACATCAAAGCAACTTTGTCTTTGGCTGATCATGTTTATTCATTTTCTCTTTCTCTTCTTAATAGACGATCTTAACCATTTCGAAGTGCTACCCAGCCACCACCATGCTTTTCCAGGACATTCCTGCCTGGTAAAGACTGAAACGCTGTCCCCATGGATCGCTATCTCTCTGCTGCCTGCACAACAGCAGACTGCTTTCTGCCTCTGAGAATCTGTATCTAATCATCTCAATGGCACAAAAGTACTTAGACGCACTGTGAACTGAGTTCAGAGGATGCACAGAGCCCTGTACCACTGGGAGCTCCCACTATGAAGCAGTGTTCTGCTTAGCAGAAACAGCTATTCCACAGGATGCTTCTCTTCTTTATAGATGGCAGAGCCGGAGCTGACTCCCAACCTGTGTCTCAAACTCCAGGGAACTCAACATGAATGGTGACATCTCAGGAGATTTGTCAGGGGAGAGAGAGGGGCTAGAGGCAGGAGGGTGTGAAGAGTTTAGAGTTCAGATGTCTCTTCAGCCGCACTTCATTGCTTATTCATTTAACCAATATTGCTGGTGGACACATGACTTCAGGTTTGGCTTTTTGTTCTTGCTGAGGTTTAATTACAGAGGAGGACACTGGGTTCCTTAGAATAATCAGAGCACTGTGTTCCAGTAGAGCTACAACAGATGGTATCACAGTCTTCTTGTACCAATGGACTTCCCTGCTTGATGAACCACCCCAGAGTCAAGCATGATGCTCAACATGTATGAGCATAGCACAGCTACCACCAAGGATATTTGATAGCTCCAGCAAGGTGCTGACTCTTATAGGAATAGTAATCACACTGGCTCACTTGGATTGCACACCTAATATATGTCAGGCACTGTATTGCACGCCTAATCTCATCTAAGCCTACTGCTGTCTCAGATTGTGTTTGCTAGGAGTAGACATGAGTAAGCAATTCTTCTTCAAATGATTGACTGAGTGAGCCCAACAGAAGCAACCTCCCCACTCCTGAGAGGAGGAAAGATCAGGGCAAGGGGCTGAGCAAATATGTGGCTGATTGGAGTCTCACCTTAACCCTTCTCATGTGGAGCTCTGGAATGGGGTGATTATTGACAGTGCAAAAATCCCCAACCCTACAAGAATTAATAAAATAGATAACTCCTGTTTGCTCTTGTAAAAGCCAATTAGCGGTGGCGCACGCCTTTAATCCTAGCACTCGGGAGGCAGAGGCAGGCGGATCTTTGTGAGTTCAAGGCCAGCCTGGTGTCTACAGAGTGAGTTCCAGGTAAGATGAGGCTACAGGGAGAAACTGTCTCGAAAAGACAAAAAAAAGCCAATTAGTGGTGATGGGAGAACAGAGAACAACCAGTAGAGTTGGGAAGCAACATCCCACAGGATTATGGGTCAATGATGCTCCAAGTGTGATTCCGCAGAGGTCTTGAGAGTCAACACCCAGCTGGCAGGTGAAGCAATGCAGGGAAAGAGGACTGAGCAAGAGGCAGCTGGGCCTCAGAGACAAAGGAGCAGAAGTGTTATTCTTGGCCTCGCAGCCCCACCTCCGCAGGCCCCTAGCCCCTGGCTCAGCCACGTTCCACTTTCTTGGTCCTCAGGGTCAGTTGGGGCTGATCGGAAGTCTTAGCCCTTGTCTCTGAGTGGCCGCGTGCCTTTTCCTAGCAGGTACCTGGTATTCATCTTCAGGGCTGTTTTCTCAGCGTGGCACCTGGCCCCACCTCATGCACTGTTTCTACCTGGCCCGAGGAGGTAAGGAGGGTGTGAGGACAAAGCTGAGTCACAGGCAGACAAAGCAGAGATAGTAGATTAAGGGAAGGAATTCTAAGATCCGAAATCCAAGCTGAAGTCCTGGGACAGATTCCCGCTCTGCAAAGTGCTTCCTATGGCCAGGTCATGGTGGTACAGAGATTGAAAGTACAGATTTTCCTCACACAGAGTTGAAAGCTCAGAGAAAGAGACAGTGACACCCAAGGGAGCAGCCTCACAACGGTGGAGAACCCTGGGCTGAGAGATCTGACCCGAGCCTGGGATGGCTTTCCAGAGGAGTGAGGCTGGATCCAGTTTTTGTTGTTGTTTTTGTTTTTTAGTTTGTTACTCTTCTGGAGCCATTTTTACAGTCTACAGTAAGCCAATTTAATATCTCAACGCAGCTTGAACAGAGTAATGTGAATCAGCATTTAAAATAAAGCCTGCTGCATAATTCTTCCTGTTCATCCCCTCTTGACCAAAAAAAAATCAACACTAGCATGCGTTATTAGACCAAAAATCATCCAGAGCCCTAAAGGAGGGCTGGTCATTGCTGTGGTCAGCCATTCTACCATTTCAATTTCTTTTATGGCAGGCATTTAAAAAGTCTAAGTAGATGAATTCTCCTAAAAACCTATTTCAAGTTATCAGACCTTTAAACTTTCCCTGTAATAATATGCCCACATCTGGCTAGCTCATAGTTAATGATCTGCCTAAACATTGAAAGAAGAATTGCTGTATTTACTTGCATTAACTTTGAAAACAGTGCTTTAAATGTATGCATGTATTCATACATCACCTCATCATGACTGGAATGGCTTGTTTAAAGACTATTATCAGGTTCTGAATAACTATCCAGGATAGACTGAGCAAATCAGAACTTTAACTTAATACAGTTTGCCACATTAGAAAGTAATTCCATTAATATGCTTCAAGACGTTTGTTGTTTGTTTTCCCCCAATCTGAAAGTATCAAAAAGCCCTAATGCAGGCTACCACTTAAGTTTTTTCCTTATATTATTTATGGATGAATCAATGATTCCTGTTAAGTTGTATCACACCTGTGTGCCAAGGTTTGATTTTAGCCCAAGTTCAGTAAATTTATTTTTTCAAAACAATTGGTATATCTTGAGCATTACTGAGGCAATAGGACATCAAAATAAAAAGTTGTCTAAAGTTAAAGGCACAGTACATTAACAAACAAATGATCCTCAGTCACAAAATTATAAATGCAGTTTGGGATGAGGGTAGGCGGGACGGGAGTTAATCCAAACTACAGCAATGAAGTCTTCAAACCACCTTCACAACAGGGCTACTGATTGTTCCTTTCATCTTTACTTGTGACCTTGAGCTCCTTTTAAAAAATTTTTTTCAGTGGAGAATCACAGCTGGTAATGTACTGTGAGTTCTTGAAGCTACACAAGGTATAGTCTGGCTAAGTTACATGTGGTTTCCATATTAGCTTGTTTGGCAGGGTGACCTACTACAAAGCTCGCTCAGTTACCCCACCAGTCAACCCCCTGGGAGCTATAATTTCCTCCATATCCATCACTGTTGTAAAAGCCTTCATAGCTACCTCCACCAAATCCTCTGCTGCTGCCGGGGCCACCTCCACCACTGCGACTGCTGCTTGCACGGCTGCTGCCTCCGCTACTCTGTCGATAATCTCTGGCACCAAACCCTCCACTAAATCTACTCTTAGAACGCCCATGACTGCTACCCTCGTAGTGGTGCTCAAAACCCATGTTCTCCAACCAAGTAGGCACTTCTTGTTTTGCTTCAACAAGAAGATCCAATAGATCTTTAGTGATATTTCCGTTCTGTTCATTAAAGCATGAGGTGGCAAGGCCAAGTTTTCCAACACGTCCTGTACTGCCTATGCGATGTACATATTCCTCAATATCACTAGGCAAATCAAAGTTGATAACATGTTTCACATTTGAAATATCCAGTCCTCTTGCTGCTACTGCTGAAGCCACTAGAATTGGGCTTTTTCCTGAGCGGAACTGGTGAAGGGCCTCTTCTCTATCTCGCTGGGAACGGTCTCCATGGATACTGGTACAAGCATATCCTTCATGGTATAAGAAATACTCCAGAGAATCTGCACCCTTTTTGGGCTCCACAAATACTAGGGTGAGTGAATCCTTGCCTGTTGCATTTAGGAGGTCAAGTAGAAATGAGCGTTTGTCCATCTCCTCCACCCAAACTACATTTTGTGTGATGTTCTCAGAAGTAGAACCAACTCTTCCTACAGCCAGAAAGATAAATTCATCCAAGAAATCATGGGCTAACATCTGTATTTCCTTAGGAAAAGTAGCACTAAACATCGTAGTGTGGCGGACACCTTTTGAAGGCATAGTATCTTCTTCAACTATTCTACGTATCTGAGGTTCAAATCCCATATCCAACATCCGGTCAGCTTCATCTAACACCAAGTATTTGCAAAAGTCTAATCCAATCTTTCCTCTCTCCATCATGTCCACTAGACGTCCTGGAGTAGCCACTAACAAGTGGCACCCACATTCTAAGTCTCAAATCTGTTGACCAATGTCAGCACCATCATAAACCACACAGGATGAACTCTACATCTGTATGAGAATTTTCTGGCTTCCTCGTAGATCTGCACTGCCAATTCTCTCGTTGGTGCCAGCACCAAGGAAATTGGATATTGTTTGTGACATCCATATCTTCCATTTTCCTTCATGGCCCTCAAAGCCTCTCCTGGACCATCGGCATAACTCTGGCTCAAGATGGGCAAGAGAAATGCTGTGGTTTTTCCAGAGCCTGTTTGGGCACAAGCCATCAAGTCTCTCTTCTTTTTGATAATAGGAATAGCATGCTTCTGCACTGGAGTTGGCCGAGTGTAACGAGTAAGTTCAATGTTTCCCATGATAATTTCTCCCATCTCAATATCACTGAAGCTCTCAATATGTGGTGGACAGTTGTTGCCTGTTGTCTCAACTGGAATGTCGTTGTACTTCTCAAAGTTAATCCCAGTGTTGCCTCCAGGAAAGAGTTCCTGTTCTAAGCGTTCACTAGGCGGGAGTGGTTTTGACCAATCATCTTCATCTGATTTGTCACACCAGTGACTGTGCCTTCTCTTTCAAATTTGCCAAAGCCACTTCTATCTCCACGGCCACCAATCCCATCATAGTCACCACGTTCACGATCATCAAACCTTCCCCTCGATCCACTTCCATGGTCACTGAAGAAACTAGACTTCCCTCTTGAATCACCACAGGATCCAAATTGCTGTACGCATCCTTATCCTTACTGGAACTCCATCCCAAACTGTCTGTCATAGAATCCTTTAGTAGCTTCTCTGTTCCTTAAATGTGGGGGGATATAGCATCCTTTGCTTGCAGTACTTCCTGCAGTCTGATTATCAGAAGAGTTCAGGTCTAGGCCAGCAAACTGCTGGTCCAGCCCCAGCACATTTTCCACCGCCACATGACTCATCCCTGAAGAGTACTAGGAACTCGGTTTCCTTCACTGCTGAGCAAGAGCTGGCTACACCACAAAGGTGCTCTCACGGGAGAACTACGGCTTTTCTGGATCCAGTTTTGAGGACTGGCTAGGACTTTGGTAGAGCCTTGAGTTGTTGGTGGGCCTGGGCAGTTGGGCATAGAGTGGGTGGGAGTAATAGAACACAGCAGGGTGGTGCAAGAGAGCAGCAGGCTGGGCCTGGAGAGAGGGCTCAGTTGTCGAGAGCACTGGCTGCTCTTGCAGAAGACCTAGGTTTAGGTCCCCACCACATGTGGCTAACAACCATCTGCAGTTCCAGGGTCTCTGATGCCCTCTTCTGGCCTCTGAGGGTGCTGCACACATGGGTATACACACACATGCAAAACAAGCATATGCATAAAAATAAAAATAAATAAGTACAAATTTTTGGCCTTTTTGAGACAGGGTCTCCTTGTAGCCTCAGCTGGCCTGGAACTCACTGTGTAGACCAGGTTGGCCTTGACCTCACAGAAATATGCTTACCTCTGCCTCGTGCGTCATGGGATTAAAGGTATGCACTATCACTCTTGGCCAACACACACACACACACACACACACACACACACATATATATGTTTCTTTTTTAAAGGAGAGCTACAGGCAACCTTGGGAGGCTTTAAAGCTTGTGCCAAGGTCAAGAGGTCATCCTGCAGGCCATCGGGAAGCACAGCAAGGTCTGTTCTGTCCATGTGAGTGTTTTGAAAAGCACAGGAGTGGGCAAACAGGCAGTTATTTCAAGAAGGGGCCATGGGGGAGGTCACACAGCTAACCAGACATTGGAGCTATTCCTGAGCCAGCTCTGTTCTCAGTGCTCTCCAAGAACCTTCTAGTCTGCTAATGGTCCAGTGGGATACGGACCATTTGGACTCTGCCGCTGCTGCTAAAGTCCAATCCCACAGGGTTCTTTGAATGAGAGGTGACCCATTCCTTCCCTTCAATCTCTAGACCTTCCCTCTAATCTCTTCCATGGGCTTTGTGAACCATTGCCACTTGTCAATTTATGAATTAAGGGTTCTGGCTGTGTGGAGTTCAGCCAGGGTCTCAAGGATGCAGACTGTTTGGGTTTACAGTCCCTGGAGTGAATCCCTCCCTTGCCTTTGGGAAGCATCTGTTTGCATAGACCCAGCGAGCTTCCTCCTTCGAACTTCAAAAAACATTAAGCAAATATTTAAGGAATAAGGGCCTCATAACGATGAGAGTAAACAGCAAGGAATACCAGCTATTATGGAACATAAATGTTTTTATTTTTAAGGAAAAGGAAAATAATGGAATAAAGCCGCTTGTCTCGGGCAGGCCAGTAAGTAGAGAAAAGTCAGGGCTCGGCTATACATGGCCACACATCAGGCCACAGCTTCCAGACTCCTGAAGAGCCCAGGTGTCCAGCTTGCTTTCTGCTCACACAAGACGTCTGACTTCCAGCTCCTCAGAAAGGCAGACAGACTGCTGTGTGCTGAAGCAATGTGGCCATGCTGTTCCCTGAGAAGGTGGGGATGAGACATGGAAGAGTCTGGGCCACCCTGGGCAGTCTCCCAAGGATACACCATGTGATCAAAGTCTGGTCAAGAGAGAAGAGTTGTCTACCAGGAAGGACATGTCCCTCCTCCCATGTTCCGGCCCATGGTGCCACTGACCCCACGTGCTGAAGCTCAAGGAAGGGCTTGTTTGACCATCTGTCTGCCTGCTAGGCCACTCAGCTAGTCCCCAGCTTTATGGAGGTGATCACTTCATTTGCTTGTGCCATTAAACTCAATACAAAATATTATCTTATAATTTTATTCAGGTGAAATTTGCGCATAATTAAATCCACAGATGTTTATGTATAATTCAGTTAGGATTCTGGTTAACTACTGCCGGTGACAAATCCTGCTAGGACCTAGTGGCTAAGTGGCACTGTCTCTCAGTGGGGAGACTTGCTGCACACTGGGTTCTGTCTCCAGCTCACAAAACATCTCATTGGCTTCCCATGACGTTTTCTCACTTCTCCTGCTTCCAGAGCTGACTCAACGTGGCAGTTCTCTGTTAAACACCCTCCATGCTGCTAGATATCACATGAGGATCTAGCACCCCAAGTCTTGCTTGGCTGAGACATGCCAAGGGCTCACTCACATGACTGTCATCTGGAATCAGGCTGGGCACTGCCAACCCAGCCCCTACCCTGATTATGACTTATTGACACTGGCCTCTTAAAACATGGTAGATAGATTCTGAATGTCTGTATGGAGGCTGTGGTGGTTTGAATGGTAACTGTCTCCTATAGGCTCAAGTATCTGAACACTTGATACATGGTTCCCAGTTGGTGGTGCTGTTTGAAGAGGCGTCTTCAGGAAGTGAAGCCTTGCTGGAGGAAGTAGGTCACTGGGAGGCTTACTCCACTTCCTGTTTCACACCCCCGGGGGCTTCCTGCTGCTGCTGCCACACTTCCTGGCCATAATGGACTTATTCCTCTGCACCCATAAGCCCCAATAAACTCCTTCTGTAGGTTGCCTTTGGTCCTGGTGCTCTATCACAGCAACAGGAAGGGTAACTAAGACAGAGGCACACCTGGCATGCAAAATGCTCCAGTGATGTTTGTATACAACTGGTGATTTGTGTTATCACCATGGTCAAGGCTATAAATATATTTAGCATCTTCAAGAGCTTCTCTGGCTTCATTTTTTCTGTGTTAGGAACATGTTGCATGGATTGGCTCTCTCAGTAGACTAAGTACACGAGGCTTACTGTGGCATAGCGCACATCTAGAACTTACCAATTTGTATGGCTGTAACTTTGTTCCTGGAACCACAACTCCCATATCTTCCTCCTCTCATTTCAGCCTTTTCTCTGAGACCATAACACAAGAACTTGAGAGCCGAGGGCAAGTCCTGACCCTTGCTGGCTGCCTGTAAGGAGCTGCAGGCTTTAGCTTGCTTACGCTGAGCTTGCTTACAAGGAAGTTGACTCTGTGAATTGTCACCTCGAGCCTTTTTCCAAGAGCTGGGTGCGGACGTGCAGTAAAAGTCACCAGATACTCCAGCCCGATGTCTCAACTCAGTGATTTTGCAAAAACAGACCCTCCTCTGACGCCAGAGAGCCCGATCAACTGATTACCCTGCTTTACACTCCCCCTATATGCTTCCCGCCTTTTGCCAAATATATACTGCTGTCATAATTCAATAAATCAGACTTTGACAACCTTCGCAAAGTCTCGATCTTTTCTCTCGCTCATCTCCACAGGTTTTGGGGTCCTTCTCGGGTACCTGATGTTACATGACCCGTAGACAGGGTCAGCTGCCAACATCAGGAACCTCCCTTCTCTGAGCCTTGGCTTCCGCCCATTAAGATGGAAACATCTAAAGAAACTGCTTCCTAGGGTTGTGGTAAACATTAGATGAGACACAGCTGCCAGCCAGTCCCCTGGCCTTCCTCCCCTCCCAGCCTTTCAACCCCCTACTAGGTACCAGAGATGGCCTTTGTAATGATAAATATTGATTGTAATTTGACAGGATTTCGGCTCACCTAGAAAACAAGACTCTGGGTGCACCTGTTGGGGGAGTGTCTAGACTAGGATCACTGAGGTAGGAAGGTCTCCCCTAACTCTGAGCAGCACCAATCCATGGGCTGGGGTCTTTGATTGAGTACAGAGGAGAAAGTAAGCCGAGCACAGGCATTCATCTCTCTGCTTCATCATGGCAGATGCACTGTGATGTCAAGCCTTTCTCACCTCAATGAACTGTATGTGTTCCCAAGCCATGAGACAGCTTATGCTTCTTTAAGTTGCTGTAATAAGCCAATTTTTTACCATAGCAACAAGTAACGGATACAGCTTTGTTACCAGCTGAGGTATGCTATCTTGGAACGTGAGCTTCTAGATTACCCCTAAAGCTCCCCGGGCTCCCAATTTGGCTTGGCCTCTTTTCAAACCACTTCTTTCACACCCCACACAATCCAGAAAGGTTAATGGCTTTCAGGGAGTCTCTTTACCTCCCACTGGAGGCTGCTCTCGCTTTGCAGAACAGCTTTAGGAAAGACGCACTTCATTAACTTGTAGGGCTGGAAGGGACCTTTAAAAGCCATTTGCTGCACCACAGGCCTCTCCAGCAGAGGCTGACTCCAGATGGGCCATCAGCCTCTTAACAGGAGCCTGTGTGCTGGGGATAGATGCAGTGACACTCGGAGAGGGAAAGATGTGCTCCGCATGACATTTACTGCTCAGGAAGCCTTGATGTACTTTTGACTGGCTGCAGACTTAAATCTGGCTAATGATGATGGGAATTTCTGGCTGAGTCTGTTCCTCATCCTTGCAGGAAAGGGACAGCTAAACATTGAGGTAGAAACTCATAGTAGAACTGCATAGTGAACTTTCTTTCAAAACTTACATCATCTCCTAGCCCCTGGCTTGGGGTTTCAGAACCTTGACTGGGGTGGGGGCACAAGTACTGGCAGTTGCCATGGTGACTCCAGCCCATGCCCCTGCTTCAGGCTAAGAAACAGAGGACAAGGCTGAGATTCAGAGAACAGCTCGTTGCAAGGCTGCTGCTATCAGACCAGGATGCAGAAGACAGAGCATTCAACGGTGTCATTTCCAGTGAGTTTGAAATCTGCTTGCAGGCATCGTTCCACTCAAGAGTCGAATTCACACTCTAATGGTTATGGTTGGTGGGAATAAACTCCATTTTTTATTCATTATTTTTATTTTATGTGTATGAATGTATTGCCTGCATGTAGGTAGGTGCACCCATGTCACAAAATGCCCCTGGAGGTCAGAGGAGGGCATTGGATTCCCTGGAAATGGAGTCACAGATGGTTGTTAGTTGCCATGCACATTCTATGAATTGAACCCGGGTCATCTGCAAGAACAGTCAATGCTCTTTACCGCTGAGCCATCTCTCCAGTTCCATAATTCCATTTTATAGACAGGAAAGTCAAGGCCCAGGTAGGACAAGTGGATATGGCAGAAGGGAAGGGTACAGCCCTTCTGCCACAAGGCCTGTGAGGGTGTGCACAGGGCAGCAGTGGCCACTGTCCAGAAATAGACTGGAACATATGACAATACATATTTTCATCTTTACCCCCTGTTACAATCACCATGACAGGGCACCAGCTTCTGTGCTGTCTCTTGCACTGGGCTCTCTTCATTCTCTGAGCAGTTTCCTTGTGCGCAGCCTCCCCCTGCTGGGCGCTCTGTGGCACCTCCCCCTGCTGGGTGCTCTGTGGCACCTCCCCCTGCTGGGTGCTCTGTGGCACCTCCCCCTGCTGGGTGCTATGTGGCACTTCCCACTGCTGGGTGCTCTGTGGCACCTCCCCCTGCTGGGTGCTATGTGGCACCTCCCACTGCTGGGTGCTCTGTGGCACCCCCCCTGCTGGGTGCTATCTGGCACCTCCCACTGCTGGGTGCTCTGTGGCACGTCCCCCTGCTGGGCGCTCTGTGGCACCTCCCCCTGCTGGGCGCTCTGTGGCACCTCCCCCTGCTGGGCGCTCTGTGGCACCTCCCCCTGCTGGGCGCTCTGTGGCACCTCCCACTGCTGGGTGCTCTGTGGCACCTCCCCCTGCTGGATGCTATGTGGCACCTCCCCCTGCTGGGTGCTCTGTGGCACCTCCCCCTGCTGGGTGCTCTGTGGCACCTCCCCCTGCTGGGTGCTCTGTGGCACCTCCCCCTGCTGGGTGCTCTGTGGCACCTCCCCCTGCTGGGTGCTCTGTGGCACCTCCCCCTGCTGGGTGCTCTGTGGCACCTCCCACTGCTGGGTGCTATGTGGCACCTCCCACTGCTGGGTGCTATGTGGCACCTCCCACTGCTGGGTGCTCTGTGGCATCTCCCCCTGCTGGGTGATCTGTGGCACCTCCCCCTGCTGGGTGCTATGTGGCACCTCCCCCTGCTGGGTGCTATGTGGCACCTCCCCCTGCTGGGTGCTCTGTTGCACCTTTTCAACTCTCTTGGCACCTCCTGAAGCTTTCTTTGGAAAGCTAGCATGACTCATGCACTCCAGTACAGTAATGAATAGTGGCCAAGGTCTGCACCAGAGCCAACACTGAATTCTAACAAAGCAAACCTGGCCAGCGGGGCCTCCAACCCTTCACAACTCTGCAACAATGGCAGCTCTTACCCAGAATCAGTTGAGACTCAGTCACAACTTGGCCACTCTCTCTGACCCTGCCCTCTTTCCTTCCTTACCCACCCAGGGCATCACTCCTAGACCACCGCCCTGCAGCCCTCCTGTCACTAATCAGCATCCCCCATCTGATTCCCAGGCACTGAGCCAGGATAATGGCAGGTTGGGAGCACTACCTCTGTGTACTTCCTCCTGGGTGGGAAGCACTGTAGTTAAGCAAAGCTGGGGGCTGCTGCTCATCTAAGCCTTTGGCGAGACCCTGCCAAGTACTCCTTCAGGGCCTCGAGGCTGCGCACAGATGGAAGGTGTCTGAAGACGGTGTTTCAGATACAGGAGCCTGTTTCCTGTGTCCCCTCAAGAGGCCTTAGAAAAATTAGACAAATTACACTCTAGTGACCCTTGTAGACTCAACCAGGATACCCCCTGCATTGCAGGGACAAGCCACACTAGGACAGACTACAAGTTGAAAAAGATCTACACATGGTTTGGTCCCTTGGTGGTAGTCAAGGTTCTTCATGGAAACAGCCAATAGGAAATTGTAAGGAATTGGCTTATGTGATTGTAGAAGTTGCTGGAAAGTCTAAATTGGCAGAGTAGGCTGGGAGAATGGACTCCAGGGAAAAGATGGTGTTACAGAGTTGAAAGGGTTTGAAGGCCACCAACTGGCAGGGTGCGACGTGGATGGTCCTCCAAAAGGACTGACTTTGGACAACAAATGCTTTCTCACGTGCAGAGGCACCTGCCTTCCCAGGATTGTAACTTTGCCTGTTACCCCTCCAGACCAGCCAGCAGGCATTGGCTGAATAAGCGGAAGGGCTAAGGGGCATTTAATCAGGGAATGCCAGGGGGCAGATCCCTCCTACTGTCTCCATCTTAGGCGCATGTCACAGGGCCCAAAGAGGAGCCTAGATGTCTGCATGACAAGGGAGAGCGCCAACAATCCTGTAAGTGATCTCCTCACCCACTCGCTCTGTGAACAAGCTGAATAAAACTTCCAAATAGAATCTTCCAAACGGAGGTTTGTCTTTGGGACCTCGGGAGGGGGAGGTGGGGCACCATGTGCTTCCCCCGGAAGGAATTTCAGCCACATAGGGTTTCCTCTTTCTCATTCATATTATGGAAGCATATTAACGCATTTTCCACGAGTCTAATGAAATATCCAAAGTAGACTAGATTTATAAAGAAAAGAGGTTTATTGTGATTCACAGTTCTGAGAGGTGCAGAGTACGAGGCCCCATGTGCCTTCTTGTAGGCAGAATCCTGAGAACAAGGCGTCACCTGCTAAGAGACACAGAGAGCACAGTATATGCATGTCTGTTGTTCTTCCAATCCTTACAAAGCCACCAGGGTCCATCCTGGGAATTCCACTAGAGAACCTTCTCTAACCCTAACCTCCCAAAGGCTCCCACCATACCCAGAGTTCCTTTCCATCCTCTTAACAGCTTACAAATGTAGGGATTACATTTGTCTACACAAGGCCTTGAGGGACATTCAAACCACAGCAGGAGGGTCATGTGACAACACCCAGGTGCATTTAACCAAGGACCTGGGTACAAACCAGGGCCCGGACACATAGACATAGCATTGACTGGCACTTCCTCTAGGCTCCAGTTCGTCTTAGTGTTGGGAAACCCCACGGAGAGCAGGCAGGGCTTGACTGAGAAGAGCCCTGAGCCTGCCCAGTGGCGTCACCCTCAACTGCACCAGATATTTGCCCTCAGGGATTCTGGCTCTTTAATCTTTCCTCATTGACTTGGTCCATGTACCAGAGGCTGGAAGACTTGGTGTAGACAGGGCCAGATGGTAAATATCTTAGTCTGTATGTTCATGGATGTTTCCTTACCGCATTCCTCCTTTCTTTGGTCTTACAATCCCTTAAAAGTAAGTATAAAGGAGAATGTTAGTTTACTGCCCACAGAGAGACAGGTGGAGGGCTGGGTTGGCCTGCAGGCTGTAATTTGCCAACTGTTCCTTTCAGCTAATCTTCCAGGTGCACCTGGATGCTTGACATTCCTGAGCTACTGCACATCTGCGCGACCCCTCCTCCAACTGCCTCCAAGGCCCAGTTATGCAACAGGACAGCTAAATAAGGGGAACCCAGGTGGTCAGCAGGATGGGGGAGGGCCTTCGCCTAGTGCTTTAATCACCCAGTTGCCCCAAGGATGTTCCAGAAGCTTGTTTTAAGGAAGCAAAAATGCAGGCTCTGATGTAAGTGTCTCCATCGTGAAAGCTTTGTGACAGGAGGATGAAGAGCAAGGGAAGATCATTGGCCCAACTCTGAGCGCCCACCCTGCTTCCGCCCAGCTGATGGTCCATCCTTGCCACTTCTGATTCTCTTTCATATCGAGAGTTCTCAGCAGAGAGTGATACCCAGAGGTGTCTCTGAGGCAATCGATGTTGGGGCAGAGAGAGGGGAAGCACCTGTGACATTCAAACTGGCCTGGGGCCTGGGGGCAGCTGCAGGCGCTGTGGAGCCACAGGCAGCCAGGGTTCAGTTCACTGCCCAAGGGTCCCAGGGAGACTAAGCTGGCTCTCTGGCATGGTGTGTATTTGGAGGAAGGGGCTGGAAGGAGGGGATTGTATGAATCCCCCGTGGATTGGGTGAAGACTTTGTGAAGGTATGAATTCTTCGGCTGGCCTGGGTTATTTTAGCATTTGTTCCCTTAACAAAGAGTGGAAATAGTTCAGTTCATTGTGCCTTAGGTTTTGTGTTTTGAGTTCAGATTGTAAAGAATTCCCAGGTCTGGTGAGATAGATGGTTCAGCAGGCAGGAGCACTTGCCTGACAGCCCGAGTTCAATTCCCAGAACCCAGGAAGGAAGGAGGAAATGACTCCCACCCGACATGGACACTGTGCACTGGTGTGTGCTCTCTCTCTCTCTCACACATACACACACACACATTAATAAATTATAAAATAATTTGGGAGGTCAGGGGGGTGGGGGTGGGGGTAAGTGTAGGAGGAGCTGGGGAAGGAGGGTGGAGGAGTGACTATGATCAAAATGCACTGTGTGTGTGTGTGTGTATGAAACTCTCTAAGAATTAAAAAATATTATATTAAAATACAAAATGTAGAGAATAAGGGACTTTAGAGTGTGTGTCCCTGGATAGGACTCTTATATTAAATTTCATCACCCAGGGCTCAGGGCTCTTACAGAAGAGGGGGTGGGAAGATTGTCAAGGTCAAGGGTGGTGCATGACCACAAGGAAACAGAACCCTACAGGCTCCTGGGAACTTGCTCATCTGAACTTGCAGCAATGGTGTCAGCATGCACGCACTCAATCAGACAGCACCTAGCATAGACCTGGGGAAATGGGCAGAAGGCCCCAACCTTAGCCGAGGAACTATCAGCAGCTGATTTCTCTTGGGTGATGGAGAACTGATCTTTAAGGGAGGGATGCTAGATAGGCTGGATGGACTCACATGGAGGGACGTCTAATAGGCCTTAACTCGATAGGCCTTAATTTATGATGGGTGCATGAAATATTGTAGGCAGACTATGGGGAATAGAGGAAGGGGGTCTAAATATGATTAAGATGCATGGAATGCACAGAAATTCAATAAAACACATTAAAATAAAATAATTCTAAAGAAAGGCTTCTCACAACTTGGACTTTCCATTCCTGGGATCCCTCCCCCCCCCCATTTCCCTCTGCCTCCTGCCCTCTCCTTCCTCCCACCTCATCAGCCATTGCACCACCTGTGAGGCATGGTATCAGGAAGTGCTC
Source organism: Rhizomys pruinosus (assembly GCA_009823505.1). Lineage (NCBI taxonomy): Eukaryota > Metazoa > Chordata > Mammalia > Rodentia > Spalacidae > Rhizomys > Rhizomys pruinosus. The sequence continues at coordinate 49,786 of VZQC01012641.1, forward strand.
AGGTCATGGGAGAGGGCGCATCTGTCACACAGAAGGATCCCTGTTCATTCCTACTCTTCTTTGTATTGCTTCTGTGACATTAATCACACAGAGGAGCAAAGTGAGGAGGGTGCAAGCTGTTGCTGCCGAGCTTTCGTAGCCCAACAGAAAACTGTGAGCGCATTGCGAATGCACTCTTAGTGGACTCCGCCAGAGCAAGACGCCCCAGAACACAAGGTCAGAGTAGGGTGTAATGTGCAGGGCAGAATTAGGAATATTCTTTCCAGACCTTCATTTGCTGGGGAGACACAATAGCCGATCTCTTCATGGTGTACTGACTGGTGTTGTAGAATGTTGTCCCCACAATTAATATCGTGACCATTATCATCAGAGCAGCCTTGACCACTTGCAAAAGTCTCTCAAGACTGGCCTTGTTGACGCTCCCTCATAGCAGAAGCAGGTGAGAAGGGTCAATCGACCCTCACCTGGGCTTCTAAACACTCTTTCCTATACCTCCCTCCCACCTGCATGTAATTCTTCACAGGGTCTCATAGTCTTGGGAGGCGACATTTATATAGGAGGGTAGGTTGGCTAACTGAAGGAAGGTTCCATCTAGGCATCTAGGAGGACATCATCATCCACTCTGTGGTGGGACTTTTTGGTTATGTGGCTGTTTGGGTCACCCACCATACTTCTGTAACTAATCCCTCAGTCAGGTGAGCTCAGGAAACTCATTGTTTCACCGAGTCAGACTCAGTGGAATCCTTACTTTGGTATATTGATGGTGCCCTATCTGGGGTAAGTAGACTTTATTTTTGTCTCCCTAGAAAAAGTCCACACAACTGGGTAACTTTGGACTTATTTCCAGAAGGTATAATAGAATATTTCACAAAATGTATTGGGTGTTTTATTTGAATAATGTTTTTTTTTTTTCTGAGTTTGTTTTAAAATGTATTAGCCCAGATACTACTGTTGGGATGAACTCTGAAAACAGCTTTGTCCCATGGAGACTGTCTGAAGTGGAATCTGCTTAGAGTTCTGAGAGCTGTCAACTGCAAACTTTTTGGGGAGCACAGGTGAACACTCCTACAAATGCTGGCACTGTTCTGACTACTTGAGAGCCTCTACTTCAGTGCTTATTCACATAAAACAAGTTTCCCAGGTATTCTGTTTTATGCCCTTTTTTTCTGTGGAATAGGACATTTAAACCAGATTTTCTTACTGGAAGTAAGTCATACCCAGCTAAAGTTCAGAAGAATAACAGGCGCTCTGGAAATCATTGAGTATGTCTCCAGAATTTGCAACACATGAGGCTGTTATTCCAATTTCTGAGTGAATACAGGCTCTAACTCATGATAACAATGACTTTATGAAGATGGGCTCTGGATAGCAAAGCTATTTTCATCTTTTACTGAATGGTTCAGGAATCATACTGCTTTAATCTGCTTTTAATATTTTTTTTTGTCCTCTGACTTTTTGAAAGAGGTTTGATAATTCAGGAAAGTAAGCCATCTTTGCCTGATAGAAAGGAAGAGGAAAAATGGCATTGTCCTTTATTCATGTATTCATCTCATTTACTTCATTTTTCAGATCAGCAAAACCACAAGAATAATAATAAATAACCTTCCTTATGAGGTTGTGGGAACGTTCACACAAAATGAAGTTTGCACATTTTTCAGCAGGGCACATGCCATTCAGAGCCTACCAGCTACCTTCTTTCTGCTTTGATTATGGAGGAAAGTGGTGAGAATTTTTTTTAATACGCTATCTGTGACCCTAGGAGGTGGGTCTAACACCCTGAGGCTTGGCAACTCATTGATAAAGAATAACTGTGTCACCAGTCTTGGGAGATCAACTTTAGATTTCATATTCCCCTAGGACTGACTCAAAATCTGTCTACCTTTCACCTTTTTCTAATTCCTAACCCTGTGGGGATTTGACCTCTGTCTTAGTCCCACACCATTTGGTTCGTATCTCTCGTGTTTGTAAAGTCATATAGCTGTGAAGTCCTTAAGGCAGGAACTGGCTGGCTAATCTGCCTGTTTCCTTTCCACAACTGATGGAGTAGAACAGGGATTATTCACTCCTGGTTGATTTGAAAGCTCATAACATTAACTAATACCTAGCAAAGGTTTTCCAACATGGCAAGCATTTTGCACATGTCAGTGACAGCTCAAGAGAAGTGAAGTAACATGCTGAAGGGACACGAGCCAAGGATGCAGGCAGGCAGCACAGACGGACTGGTCCCAGCTCCCACTCTCCAGCCTCATACTGTCAGCCAGCTGATACACCACGGACAGCGTGGGCCGCGTTTGTAGCTTACAGAAGAGCAAATTTCTTTCCAAAGAAGGGACGAAGAGAATTCCCCAAACACCAACTATTCTACACCTTGGTTGACATTTGGTTTGCCTGGAAAGCTCGTGTGTGTGTGTGTGTGTGTTCTAGTTTGTCTTCCATTGCTGTGACAAAACACTGACTGACACCAACTTGGGGAGGAAAGGGTTTATTCAGTTTACATCTCCCGGGTCACAGTTCATCACTTAGGGAGCCCACGGCAGGAACTCAGGGCAGGAACCTGGAGGCAGGAGCTGAAGCACAGGCCATGGAGGAATGCTGTTCACTGGCTTGCTCCCCTGGCCCGTGACCAGCCTGACCTCTTATACAGTACACAACAACCTGCCCAGGGTGGCACCACCCATAGTGGGCTGGGCCCTCCCACATTGCTCAACAATCAAGACAATACCCACAGACATGGCCACAGGCCAGTCCAATGGAGCCAATTCCCCAATTGAGGCTCCCTCAACCCAGGTGTGTCAAGTTGACACTAAAGCTATCCAGCAAAATTGGCCCCTTGTCAACTTGACACACAAAACACATCACTATTAAACCACCACCTTTCCAGTTCTTATCCCTAAAGTCTGATATTAACATTAATCACAACCTAAGACAGTACAACCTTAAAAGCCCCACAGTCCTTAAAATGTCCAAATACTTAAAAGTTCAGTCTATTAGAAGTCTCTTAACTATGGGCTGCTATAAAATCCAAAACAAGTACTACTGTCTTATTTCAAAGGGAAGAATCAGGCACACTCAAACAAAACCTAAGTCCAGCAAAGTAGCTGAAGCCTGGACACCTGGGATTCACTCACGATCTTCTGGGCTCCAAAGGGTTTCGGCAGCTCCCCCTCTCCGACTCGGCCATCCGTGGCACACACAGCTCATCTCTAAGGCCCAGGCTGACTCTATTTCACACCTGTTGCTGCTCTTGGTGGTCGTCCCACGGTCCTGGCATCTCCAAAAAGCTGGGGTCGCCACTGAAACTGAGGCAGCACCTTTGCCAATGGTCTCTTCTGACCTCTCCTGGTGCAAAGCCTCAGCTCTCCATGAGCCCTGCAATCCTGGGGTCTTCACTGCAACCGAGGTGCACTTCCACCAATGGTCTTTCCTGACCTCTCACAGTGCCAAGCCTTGGCTGCTCTCTGTGACCCCCTCAAATTTCAACACCAGAACCATATAGGAGACTCTTACACATTACCATGTCCTGCTTCCGGCTTGACATGGAAGCTCAGGCCCCTTCTGGACCACAGCTTCTGTGTGCTGACCCTGAAGAAATTCTTCCCAGAAGATTTCACCACAGTGATGCTGGTCTCTTGTTACTTACAGCTGATTTTTCAGCCCCAGCTAACCAGCATCAATTGTCCCAGTACAACAAAGATTTCACTTCAGGTTCTGGTCTCTTGTTACTTACAGCTGATTCTTCAGCCCCAGCTGACCAGAACCCACAGATTACACAGTCCTGATGATCTCTGCTCCCCTTTGAAACTAGAAACTTCACAAGCCAGGCCTCCATCTTCTACAACTCCTTCAGCAAAACTGCTCCAAGCTCCACAGCAACGATCTTTAGGCATTCAATGATCTTCCCAGCCCAAAGTTCCAAACGCCTCCACAATCCTTCCCCAAAACACCAAGGTCAGGTCTGTCACAGCAATACCCCACTCTTCTGGTACCAATTTCTGTCCTAGTTTGTCTTCCATTGCTGTGACAAAACACTCTGACCGACACCAACTTGGGGAGGAAAGGGTTTATTCAGCTTACATCTCCTGGGTCACAGTTCATCACTCAGGGAGCCCAAGGCAAGAACTCAGGGCAGGAACCTGGAGGCAGGAGCTGAAGCACAGGCCATGGAGGAATGCTGTTCACTGGCTTTCTCCCCTGGCCCATGCCCAGCCTGACCTCTTATACAGTACACAACAACCTGCCCAGGGTGGCACCACCCATAGTGGGCTGGGCCCTCCCACATTGCTCAACAATCAAGACAATACTCTACAGACGTGGCCACAGGCCAATCCAATGGAGCCAATTCCCCAATTGAGGCTCCCTCAACCCAGGTGTGTCAAGTTGACACTAAAGCTATCCAGCAAAGCGTGTGGTGTGTGTGTGTGTGTGTGTGTGTGTGTGTGTGTGTGTGTAGGCATGTGGAGACCAGAAGTCCATGTTGGGTATTTGTCTCAGTCACTCTTTACCTTAATTTTGAGACAAGAGCTCACTGATCTGGAGCTGACTCGCTTGGTAGGACTGACTGGCCAGTGAGCCCCAGGATCCTCATGTCTCCATCTCCATAAGGCTGAAATCACAGCCCTACACCATCACCCCTTCCTGTTTACATTGGTTCTGTTCAACGTTAATTCCCCACACCCTACTCCCTACAGAAGGGCAGCCGCTGTTCTGCCTTTGTCAACAGAAATTTGAATTTGACCATCGTCAGTATCTCCTATGGACAGAATCCTAATAGTATTTGTCTTTGTGACTGGCTTCTTTCACTTTGCTTATATCAAGGCCTGTTTCAGAATTTCATCCTCTTTTTCAGCTGAAAACATTCCATCCCATACCCATCCACACATTGTTTCTCTGCTCATTTGTCAATGACCACTTGGTTGCTTCCATTTAGTTGCTGTGAATAATATAATAATAATAATAATGATGTGGATAGGATGGGCCTAATCTAATATGTAATAATCTGTATATGAAATGTCTCCCCCCAAAGATTATGCATTATGGCCCCTGATGTCAGCAGTATTCAGAGGTGGGTCTACTGGGAAGAGGTTGGACCATGAAGATTTTTGTCTTTATCAATGAATCAATCCATTGATGGGTTGGAGTAGACTCCTGGAAGATGGAGGGACTATGGGAGGTGGCTTAGTTGCAGGGACCAGGTCCCTGGGAGTATGTCTTTGAAGGGTATCTTGCTGAGTCAGTTACCATTTTGCTGCTGTGGTCAAATGCCATGGCCAAAGCCACCTACAGAAGAAAGTTTCCTTTGGGTTAGAGTTCCAGTGGGAGAGTCCATAGTGCTGGGGGAGGCCTGGCAGCAAGAGCTGGAACAGGAAGCTGAGAGATCACACCTTCAGGGCAGAGTCCACCAGAAGTAGGGTGTGCCTATAAACTCTCAGAGCCCATCCCGGCAAGGCTGTACCGCCTCAAAGTTCCTTCACTTCTGCGAACAGCACCACCAAGTGGGACCAGACCCTTGAATACATGCGCTGATGGGGATCATGTCTCATTTAAACCACCATATAAGGCTCAGGGCCTTATCATCATGCAAAATGCATTTAGATCTAACTTCAAAAGTCTCTGTAGTCTTTAACAGTGTCAACACCGTCTAAAAGTCCAGAACCTCTTCTGAGACTTGGCAATGTCTCGATTGTGACTCCCTATACATACGGCCACCCAGAAAATGCATTCCTGTTCCAAGAGGGAGTACTGGAGCATGGTGAGGGAATACTGGACCAAAGCGAGACACAACAATTTTCAGTTTCATGAAATGGCCTCTAAAGAGCCACTAGGGACTCCAGTCCTGCCATGTGTTGCTGGCCTTAGCAGCTCTTTGAAACTGCAGAGGAAGAATCCACTACCCCTCACTCATCCTTCTAAAACTGGTATCATAAGGACTGCACTCCTAAGATCCCTTGCCAAGTTGGCAGCCCCTCTGACCACATTATCACCAGCTTCTGTGTGTCTCCTTTCACAAACTGGAAGCTTGGCAGGGTGGAGTCCTGCCCCTTGGCACATCGCCTATTGTTCCCGTGCAGAGCAGGAAGCTTTTCCTTAATGGTACTCTTTTAGTGCATGCCTTTGCTGTAACATTAAGCTTCCTAGTGCTCTTTTTCTCCCCAAACACTACATTTTGTACTTCTTTCTATCCCAGTTGCTCTTTTTCACTGTAGGCCTACATCAGAGTTATCAATAATAGCCATACCACAGACTCAGTGTTATGCTGCCTTGACATTTTCTTCCATCAGAGAAATTAGAACATTATTTTTTAGTTTAGCTTCAGGGAAGTTTTTAGACACGGAGATAAGGCAGCCAGATTCTTTGTCAGAATATCACACTTAATAAAGAGAAAGTGAGCTGAGCACCAACATTCATTTCTCTCTGCTTCCTAGGGGCTGCCGCGAGGATGGGCTAGCCTGGACTAAGTCCAAAGGAATCAGGACACAAATATTATGATGCAATCTAATTTTATTAATTCCTATCCAGGTTAATTCTGTAATTCTAATTCTGTCTTGTCCTATCCTAGCTCCCCAAGACTGTTCACTTACAAAGGATTTTCTTAGCCTCCTGGAAGCGGTAGAGGAGAAGTCCTCACTAGGGAGCTCCAAGAAGCCCTTTGTTTGATTGACTCAAGCAGATCTCCCCAGGAAAGGGGCATGAGCTGAGAGGTTGACAGTGGCATCTCACAGCAAGGTCCCCGAGGGGGACTGAGAACAAGGTCTTTCTGCACTTCCCAGCTTAAGTAGCTGGTAGTCAGGCAGGAGGAGTGAACTTGGTCCCAGACACAAATCTCAAGCTTGTGCCACAGGGTCCCCATTTATGGCCAGGTTATCTGCTATCTGAGTTCATGCCCATGTCCTGGGTGGGCAGGGTCTGGCTTCTGGACCTTCTCTGGCTGCCTAATCAGCTGTGCACAGTCAACTCCGAGCTCTCCTGGGGCCCTTTCCCTTGCTGGGTTCAGGGCCCCTGCTGTGCTCTGGGCTGGTTATTTGAATAGCCTTGGGTTAGTGCAGTTTCTGACTAAGTTAATTAACTTTCCTATTCTCTAAAGTTACAGCATTTCAAATCCACACCTTTAGTAAAGTTATTATGCTCCTTACATGGGTACAATGTGGCAAGCTACCTCACACTCACCACAGTGCCCCTTTGAACTGTAAGCCAAAACAAGACTTTCCTCCCTCTAATTGCCTCCTGTCTTGTATTTTGTCATAGTAACAAGGAAAGTAATTTATTCAGGCCCCCAGTTTGTAGCCTGTTATGGCCTCCCTAGCACATTGCTAAATATTAGTATAAAACCAGGCTAAATATACAGGGAGACAAGACATGTCTCAGACAGGTAGGGACAGGAAGAGCAGAGTGGTGATAAGGGAAGCCAGAGACATCGGTGCTACTGATAGATGTGGGGATGGATTGGGCTGGGAGGAGTGGCCAAGGAGAAGCCCTAGGGCTGGGCCTGGTAGGCACACAGGTCTGTGGAGTTTTTAGCATCCCTGTGAGGGCTGGTGGGACTGTCAAGCCTGGCCCCAACATCTGTGGGCTTTGCTGATCTGGCCAGCCCCTCCCCGGAGGGGCCTTGGGATTGGGATTTGCCTTTGATGCGGACCACAGCAACTGGGCACCTGGTAGGGTGGAGACTGCTGTGCACCTCCCTCCGAAGACCAAGGGCAATCTGCAGAGGAGTCAAACCAGGTGTGACGGGGAGAAGGGTCCTGGGGGAGACCCTCACGATGAATGGCTCCATGTTCCTCCAGCTTCTAGCACCCTGGGGACCGACAGCCCTTTCTAAAAGACAGTGATGGAGAACAACATCCATGTAATTAATAATCTTCATCATCTTTGAAATGCAAACGAAAAGCCCCAGTTCTCCTAGCAGTCTGTTGTCAGCTGGGAGGATCAACACCTGGTGCAGAGGACGGAGGGGGAGGAGGGGCTCCTGGGGCCTGGGACTGCACAGTGCACTCCCACCCTTAGCTCCAACAGAGCCTAATTGCCCTTCAGGAAAGGAGACTCTTGCTCCTAGGAGAGTGACTTTCTATGTTGTTGAAGATGTATGTTCTCTTGGCACTTCTCTTATTTATTCATAGCACGTGGAATTTTTTTTTTTGAGTCTTTACTATGTGGCAAGTTATGTGAGCCTGTTTAAAGGTGAACAAGAAAGAGAACAGTTGTCATCAGACAGCTAACCCAGAGACTGCATGCTTCTGGGGAGAGGACCCATGAGTACGGAGGACTGAGATGTGCCTGTTGAGGGGATGCACGGATTTAGGTCCTGTCCTTGGGGGAAGCTGGCTGAGGAGAGATGGCACAGACTGGGGGTGGGGGGTGGGGGGGGATGAACTACAAGGCCTGAAGACAAGCAGCCAAGGAGGACTGGGTTTAGTCCCAAGTGTGTTAAGTTCACCTGGAATGGGGTTAGAGCAGTGAGATTCTCTCTCTCTCTCTCTCTCTCTCTCTCTCTCTCTCTCTCTCTCTCTCTCTCATTTGTTAGAGATAGTCTCACTATATAGCTCCAGCTAGCCTGGAACTTGCTATGTAGTTCAGCCTGGCCAGGAACAATCTACGTAGACCAGGTTGACCTCTACCTTGGCACAACCCCCCTGCCTCTATCCCGTGAATAAGAGAATCATAGGCATGCACCCACACCTGGCCTGAGGGCACTGTTAATTCTTGGATGCTGTGTAAGTAGGGCCTAAAAGTTCTGAGACCCACTGAGGAGAGCGAGGTGTCCCTCTGGGGTGATGGAGGTGAGGGGATGCCATGGGCCTGAGGGTGAACAGGAAGATGTAGGATGGCATGGATGTGAACAGGCCTCCACTACACCTGCTAAGAGCCAGCACCTCAATAGGTGTGAGGGGACAGCATGCAAAAATAAAAGGACCCTGGAGGGCCTGCCTACAAAGCTGCCTTTTCTGTGGAGGCTGGGGCTTGCTGCAAAGAGAGCGTAAGTATGAAGAGTCAAGGGTACTCCGGGCAAGGGGAGGTGCAGGGAAGGAGTCCCATTAGCAACCCTGCCATTTGTCATCATCAGAACACACTTATTAAGCATCTAATTGGGCCTGATACTGTGGTTGTATTTTATTTTTCAGAGCACTTAAGGACTAAACAATGTACAAAGAAGCAAAACAAATATCCATATAAGGCAAGTTATTTGTATCATTAATTTTCATTTTATCTCTTCTGTCTCTTCTACCAGTTTCCTACTTACAAGACTTGACTAATTACAAATGATTCATTCATGCAAAATGTTGTCACTGAGCTAGTATGGAGCACCCTGTAATAACCACCACACGCATGTCCCCCTTCTCCAACACATACTGTATACACAGAACACATACCAGCTCCTCCCTGACACGTCCCACCATTTACACGCATTCACAAACACATCGTACCATCACACAAACATTCATCCAGACCACATATTCATACATACTTTATGCATGTAAGATTCATGCTATGCATGCACTAACACCCTAAACACATGCACACACACATTCTGCACGGTTCACCAGTTGTTAGGAACATACAGAGTATTCGCTGCTAGCTGCGTATGGTCAGAAATGGGGGAGAAGGGAGCTGAGGGGAACAGGATGGCTGAGGGGGAGGGGGACGGGTGAGGGGAGGAGGACGGCTGAGGGGTGGAGGACAGCTGAGGGGAGGAGGACGGGTGAGGGGAGGAGGACGGCAAAGGGGAGGAGAACAGCTGAGGCCAGTCAGCAGGAGGTCGCGTGTGGGGCCCTTCCCAGCCTGGAGACAAGGAGAGCGAGAACTCCATATTCACCTCCTCTCACTTGGCTTCTCTCCCCAGAGAAGTGATAGCTGATTCCTACTGGGTCTACAGGCCACAGCCACTAAGCGAGGTGGGGCAGCATGGAGAGTGTCTCTGCTGTCCCTTTGCCCCTCTCTGAGGCTCATTCCTGCCCTGCTGTCTGCCTACTTGCACCTTCTTATCCCTCACAGGGTCATAGACACATTGAGAAGATACTTGGCTGTGTTGGTCTGGGGTTCAGGGACTATATACACCAGGCTGTAAGTTTGAGTGTTAATAGTGTAGAATTTAAAGCCATGATTCTGGCTGAGCTCACTGAATAAAGAAGGCAGGAAGGCTAGGCACAGGGCTCTGGGACATCTCAACATTGAGAGGCCTGGTGGGGCAGGATACAGATGATGAAAAAGGACCTCAGACCAGCAGCGAGTGAAAGAAGAGCTGAGTGTGGCTTCACAGAAGGTGTAATTGTCAGCTATTGGTACATAACAAACAGCCCCCAAACCTCTGTGATGTGTGATAATAAGCATTTTTCTAGCTAAGTAAGCACTGTGGGTTGGCTGGGAAGCAGCCCATCTGCACAGCGCAGTCTTGCCTCATTGCTCACATCTCTCATTCTCTTGGTGATCACAGGCATACAAGACACCAAGCCTCGTCATGTAGAGCCTCTCACAGTGCTTTGATCTCAGCACGGTGACTAACCTGAGGGCCAAATCAAGCCACAGCACACAAACTAAAGCCAAGTGCAGGAAAATAGACTCTTCTCTTTGAGGGCTGGCATCGAAAAATCTCATGTCAAAAGGGAGAGCACACAGGGAGGGCTGGAGAATGGCAGTTGCTGGCATAGCCCACTACCCAGGTCAGAGCAGGCGCTGCTTCCAGAAGGAAGGATGATGGATCAGGAGAAGTGCCCTGGAGGTCAAGGAAGAGAAACAAAGGAACTTGACTGTTGGGTGGGCTTGTTGCTGTTGGAGACCTTAGCAGCCAGAAGGCCCAGCAGAGACCAGGGAGTGGAAGGCTCACTTAAGTAGGCTGGACTAGGTGGAGACAGCGTTTACAAATCAGCTCTGAGACGCAAAGACTGAGCTGTTCACAGGTGCCAGAAATGGCCTCTTCCTCTTCCCTTTCCTCTTCTTCTCTTTGTCTTGCTCCTTCTGATGCCAGGAATCAATACTAATAATAGTAAGTCAATATTATACTAAAATTGGGTATTATGGATTAAATAGGTCCTGAAAACCTGGGTAGTAATTATAGTATTGTTCTCAAGGGAATTTGTATCCCAGATAACCAATAGCCAGCTTCAAAAAATACCTTTAATTTGGAATTGTGATGTGGTGTATACGTGTCCATTTGTAACATAGATTGCCTGTGCACAAATCCTGGGTTAAGCTTGAGTGGTGCCCACTGCAGGGGTCCACTCTCAGGCACATCTGATAAAAATGTGGAGAAGCTGTGATTGCCAATTTGTTTGTGGGTAGGGGGCCTGAAGGAGGGAAGGAGGAAAACCATGTTGGGTCAGGAACATAGGAAGTGTTTTAGAGACTGTTTGTTACTTTAGCCCATGCTCAAGAACTTCTGCCAGCTGTGGCAGTAGTTAAGGGAGTGCCTCTGGGGTACAGGACGCAGTGCAGCTTCCTGGAGACCTGGCTGAGATAGAGTGGGGGGACACTGACAACAGGGTCAGCGATGGAGAGAAAGAACAAGCTAGAAGGGCGGATGTTGTAAAGGACACATGGTCATGCTATGCGTCTGTAGCTCCAATTCCAGGAGAACTCCAGTTCCAGGGGAATCCCAGACCCTCTTCTGACCTCCGCGGCATTGCACGACACGGGTGCACAGACCTACATGCAGACAGTACATTCATACACATACAGAAATAAATAAAATTTAAAAAAAATTAAAAAAAAAAAAGAAGCTCTGAGCAGGAAGAGACCAGTAACATCTGAGAGAGAAGTGGCGCTCGTGCATGTGCAGGTCGACTTGCGTTTGGGCGAGGACGCTCGCCCTTCACCTTGTCTTTGCACGTGGGTTTTGTTTGCTTGCTTGCTTTTGTTTGTTGACAATTTCATATATGTATGTGGTGCACCTGTTGACTCTTGCGCTCACCCTGTCTGATCTCCCTCCCACCCCTAGAGCCCCCACCTCCTTATAGATTCCTTTCTCACGGTCATACCTTGTTTTGTTTTGTGACCCACTGACTTTATCCAGGACTGTCTTCGTGACCGTGGGCTTGGCAGTATGCAATGGAGCCTGGTGGGCTGGCCATTCCCAACACAACTGAAGACAGTTCCCTTTTCCCAGACTCCATCAGTTGCCCATAGTTTGAGCTTCTCCATCTGATCCACAATTGGCTGTGGACAGGTCCAGTCTTGTGCAATCCTCGTGCAGACAACCGCAGGTGCTCTAAGGACATGTTTGGAAAGGCTGTGTCATGCCCCAAATATGGCACTTCCCAGGCCTTGTCCCTCAGTCCCCATTGTTCCCCATCCTTACACTCTGCTTCCCGAGCCTTGGAAAGAGTGGCACAAATGTCCTGTTTAGTGCTGAGAACTGAACCATCATTTATCTGAGCCATCATTTATTTTAAGCATTTTTTTTTTTGAGACGGGGTCTCCCTATAGCCTCAGCTGGCCTGGAATTCACTCTGTAGACCAGGCTGGTCTGCCTCTGCCTCCTCAGTGCTAGGATTAAAGGCATGCACCACCACGCCTGGCTTAAAGACGGTTCTTAGCCACCATGTGGGTGCTGGGAATTGAACTCAGGTCCTCTGCAAGAGTAGTCTGCGTTCTTAACTGCTGAGCCATCTCTCCAGCCCCTATTCTAAGCACATTGAGCAGCCAGGACTCTCTACATTTTCCACTGTTCACTGCAAAAAGAAACCTCCCAGATTAAGGATGAGTCCTGCATTCATTTTGAGCGGAACCAGGATTATACATTGTGTTCTATGGTGACCATAGCAACAGACATAGTCAGAAGCTTTGAGTCTGCTTGTTCTTCTTGTTCAAGTCACTTAACCTTGCTTGCTTGGCCTCAACTTCCCCATATGTAAAATGCAGGTAATTAAATTCAATAATATGTGTTCTTTGAAAACTATATGTATCTGTGTATACATGGGTATGTGTCTGTATGCTGGTTAGGCTTTGTCAATTTGACGCAAACTAGAATCACCTTGGAAGAGAGAAACTCAATTGAAGAACTGCTTCATTTTCTTGATTTTCTTGATTGCTAATTGATGTCAGAGGGCTCAGCCTACTGTGGTACCATCAATAGGCAAGTAGGCCTGGGCTATTTTCAAAAGGTACCCGGGCAGCCAGGGAACAAGCTAGTAAGCAGCGTTCCTCCATGGCCGCCGCTTCAGTTCCTGCCTCCAGGTTCCCGCCTTGAATTCTTGCCCTGGCTTCCCTCGATGATGGACTGTAAAGCATAAGATGAAACAATCCCTTTGCTCCCTAAGTTGCTTTTGGTCCTGATGTTTATCATAGCACCAGAAATCAGATTAGAGCACATGTATATGTGAATACATGTCTGTGCATCTCTGTCAGCACACACAACTGTACCTGTGTGAACTGGTACACAGCTCAACTGAGGAAGACAGCCTCCACCTCAGACTTCCTGGTCATTGTTTACACAGGTGTTCCAGAGTGTTCTGTGGCTCCAGGTTACCTGTCTTCTACTTCTCCATCAATTTTATTTAGACTCATCATCTTCCAGATATATATCCACCAAAGAGAATCCTACCCATCTTCTAGGAACTTGCTCAGATGCTACCCCCTCCTTGAAGAGTCCACACATCCCTCGTGTGATCCGCTCTTTTCTGCACCTTCTCAAGTTGTGCCACGTGTTTTCCCGTGAGACAGTCACACTGAGCCTTAGGTTAGAGACATTGTGTATTTGAGTCTGTGTTTGCTGAGTAATATGTTCATTGAAGATGTCTTGTTTATTTAGCAAATACTGAGGGCACAGAGACTGTGCCACATCACGGTGGCTGTGTGTGGGGACATGAAGCCAGGAGAAAAGGGGTTTTGCCTCAAGGTGTTTATGGCTCACTGGAGGGTCCAAGGAATTGATGACCACAGTACCCTCCAGGACTATGACAGGGACTGTTTCCTCAGGGTGCTGGACTAAGTCAGCTGACCCTAGGCTGCTGGAGCAGAAGTTGCTTAGAATATGTATGGTATGGGGGCTAGAGGGATGGCTCAGTGGTTAAGAGCACAACTGCTCTTGTAGAGGACTTGGGTTTGATTCCCAGCACCCACATGGTGGCTAAGAACCATCTTTAACTCCAGTTTCAGGGGAATCCAACACCCTCTTCTGACCTCGGCAGCATTGCCCAACACAGTGCACCAACCTACATGCAGACAGTACACTCATACACATAAAAAATAAATAATAAATAAAATAAAAAAGAATACGTATGGTATATAACCCAGTGGCCAGACCTCTGTGGCTCCCTCTAGCTGGCAGCAGTCCTGGGGGGGTTCCATCCATTTACCTGCAAATTTCATGATGTCATCTTTCTTTACTGCTGTATAGAACTCCATTGTGTAGATGTACCACATTTTCTCTACCCACTCATCAGTTGAGGGGCATTTTGGTTGGTTCCAGCTCTTCGCTATTGTGAAGAGAGCTGCAATGAACATGGCTGTACATGTATCTCTGTGGTATGAAGAGTCTGGTGGATATAGTCCCAGAAGTGGTATAGCTGGGTCAGGTGGTAGGCTCATTTTAAGTGAAGTAACACAGTCCCAGAAAAACAAACGATGAATGGTATTCCTCATCTGTGGATGCTAGTGCCAATAACCCAGTTGTAAATATTCCTTGTAGGGAGTGATGCATATTGGAAAGAACAACATCAACAACAACAACAGAAAAGACTGCAACAAAGAATTGACTGAAATGGTGAATCTGGTGGGGTGGGAGGGTTTGGGAGGGGGGGCATGGGTCTACATTAGATTAATGTATATAATGATTGATATATGAGTTAATCAGGTATCCAAATTTGCCCAATATTTGTCTACAATATATATGCTATTCTATTGGTCTTAGTTAAAAGTAAAAAATGTTTGCTGGTGTGGTGTGGGTGCATTACGCCTTTAATCCTACACTTAGGAGACAAGGCAGGTGGATCTTTGCGTGTTCAAGGCCAGGCCTGGTCTTACGGCTGGTTCCGGACAGAGCTGGGCTTTTATATTGGTGGAGACCCTTGTCTCGAATCAGACAAAAAAAAATAAAAAAAAAACAAAAAAGTAAATAAATGGTCTATATTAAACAAACATGGTTAAAATGTTGGAAGACAGGTGTGGTCGACAGCCTAAGAAAGCACCCTGATTGATATTTAGCAAAGTTCTATGATAGCTAACCACCTGAGTCTTACACTAACTAGTTTATGACTAACACTGATTCCCTCCTACCTCAAAGTAAAGCCACACTCACCGTTTGAGCTGTGCAGGTGCAACCCTGTATACAAGATCAGGCAGATGATACCACTAGACTGAGGCCATCGCAACCTGGGCTGGCAAGGTGGATAAATAGAGGGACTTTCAATAGGACTTCTCTCTTAGAGGGACTCTCTCTCCTTTTAGTCATGAGAGAGAAGCTTGCTTGGCTGGAGGAAGAAAGCTTAGAGGGAGAGCCTTGAAGAAGGAGGTAAAAGATGTGCTTGAACTTAAACCTGTTCTGACAAAGCTGGCGTAGCCTGCCTGAATAGTAAACAGCTTTGAGAAGAACGGCGAGGTGCTTTGTTGCTGCGGCTTCTCAATGTTCACACAAGTGTTTCTCTACAAGAGTGCACAATGTGTTTCATACATAAAAGCCGTTTGTCTTTTTAGGGGCTGGTTTTTAGAGATAGACTAGTGGTATAAGAGCACTAACTCGCTCTTGCAGAGGAATCTCTGAGTTCGATCCCCAGCACCACATGGCAGCACAGAACCTCTGTTTCGAACTCCCAATTTCCATGAGGTGGAATCTCCTAGTTCCAGGTGGAATCGACACCCTCTTCTGATCTCTGATGCATTGCAGACGATCATCAGGTACACAAACCTACTTGCAGATTAGTTACACTCATACACTAAAAATAAAATAAAAACTTTAAAACTTTTAAAATTTTTATTTATTTTTTGTACATGTATGAATTTGTTACATGTACAAAAAGACATAAATAATTTAAAAAAAAAATACGTTTTTTTAATTTTTTATTTTATTTTTTATGTGTATGAACTGCTACTGTCTGCATGTTAGGTTGGTGCACCTGTTGTGTGCAATGCCCGCAGAAGGTAGAAGACGGGTGGTCAGATTCCCCTGGAACTGGAGCTAAAGACGGTTCTCAGCTGCCATGTGTGGGTGCTAGGAGACTTGAACCCCGGGGCGGCATAAGAGCGAGTTGGCCATCTCGTCAACCAACTAGGCCATCTCTCCTATCCCTGGTTTTAAAGGTTTTTTAATAAGAAAAGGGAATACATTTAAGCAATTGGAAATATAATTGTTAGTCCCACATCTGCTTCACTATAATTTTATAACATTTATTTTTTTTTTTTTTTGGGTAATGGATACAATATTCTCTACAAATGTTTTCTGATGTACAGTTATCATCTTGTAACATCTATTGTCACCTGTAGGATACATTTTAATAAAGGAATTATTTGGTTGGCTTCCCATAAATTAACAACATGCAGTCAGTGATAAACAGCTTAATGCAGAAAAGTTGGCCCAGCTAAACATTAAAAGGAAGAAAAGCCTCAGACTGCTACAGACATCAAACATCTCTGTGGATCCTAATTGTAACAACTATTTATAATGTGCCCTAATGAACTTTACCTTTCAGGTGCTGCAAAGTTTTAATATGAGAGACTTCCTTACTTCCTTTTCATAGAACAAAGAAAAAAATGATGGTAATGAAGTCATTCCCTAACTGTAAACTAGAGCCAACTATTATAGAGGTAATCTCTTATAAAAGTGATATAGTTGCCTTCTTTAATTGACTGATAGTCATAGGAACTGTGAAAGGATAATTCCCTATTCAGAGCCAAATATAATACTAAAATCTATATAAGCTGGGTAATTAAGCAAAATATATGAATACAGGAGAGCTCTGTTATCAGAAATGGATTATTCAGCCAAGGAGATGTTGGCTAGGGGATCCAAGCCCCCCCCCAAAGATAAAGGCTTTTTGCCAGCAAACTGGGATACCTGCAAGAAGAGAGGCGGTAAGGCCCTGCTGTTGAAGACCTGGTGTAAGCATGGGAAAGATATATCAAGACCACACTTGCAAGTATACAGTTGGCCTCTGGAATGTCAGAGAGTGTTACCAAAGGCCACTAAATCAATAAAGCAAATATCAGTCTCCTTGAGTCAAGCAAGACTCCTCCGTCAGCATCAGCTACACCTCACCTGCCTGGAAATACTGTGCAGCAGTGGCAGCCAAATGTCTGTATATCCCAAATCTAATAGGCTATTAGCTCTCCCCTTGGAGGAATAATTCAGGGCTGATGCCACAAGATTAAGTCCTCTAGTGGGTAGGAGATGTTACAAGCCACAGTAAGACCTTGTCAGCCTTTACAGAAAAGCTATAGTCCATGGATTAGCATAGCATCCAAACATCTGTGTCTATACCAATGTAACCTACCATAATAATTAGTAATATTTAAATGCCTGTATATCTAATTGCTTGTTCTTCATCAGTAGGAATAAAAGGTTATTCCTGGATAAACTGCCAACCCATGAAAGGAAACAGCCTGAACTGATCAGAGTCCAAAATGACATCTCCAGAGAACGTAGACTGCTTTGCTTCTCACCCACTTGTGTCCCTTTTCTAAAGCCTAGCAATCTGTGGAAGAGGGGGCGTGGTAGAATGTAAGGGCTGTGATTGGGTGAATTGTGAAACTACAGAAATATAGACTGGACTCTTATTTGATCAACATGATAGTACATATAAGCTTCTCCAGCTGGACAATGGGGGCCTCGGACTGTATAAGTTTGGGCATAGCTACTTGCAAATTGGTTTTACATGAAGGATACTTGTATTCATTACTTATTACCTTTTATTAAAATAAATAAATAAATAAAAAGAAAAAAGAAAAATTTAAGAAACACTGAGAAATATAATACAGAATGTTACTCATCAACTTGCTATGTAAACTAAGAATGTTTTCTTTACCTGCATACAACCCTACAGTCAAAATGTCTATCCCCTAAACATGGTTTGGAATTATCCTATAGTTTACTTTCAGATGTCATAATTTTAGCGTGTGTGTGATGTGCAAATACGGATGTTTCAGAAGCAATACAAATTGAAAGGAACAACAAAAAAATACTGGATCAAAGAACTAACTGAAACATTAAAATTCTGCCCCAAACAGTAAACTTCTGCATCAGAAATGCTTTTTAAAAGACTGATAAAAAAAATTGAATACACGTATGGCAAAATGCATGCACTCTGGCGGGGTGGGGAGCACTGAAGGAGGAGTGGGTTTAAATTTGATTAAGAAAGGTTGTATGGAGCCGGGCGTGGTGGCGCACGTCTTTAATCCTAGTGCTCGGGAGGCAGAGGCAGGTGGATCTTTGTGAGTTCGAGACCAACCTGGTCTACCTAGTGAGTTCCAGGACAGCTGGGGCTACAGGAAGACCCTGTCTCAAAAAGACCAAAAAAAAAGAAAAGAAAAGAAATGTATGAGCAAAAGCTCAATAAAAGTTAAGAAATAAAAAGAGAAAAAAAAAGATAGATTCTAGATAGATCACATAGATCATAGATGGCAGACAGATAGATGATGGATGAAATCACATCAAGTGAGGGGGCTCTACTAGGTACTTCCCAGTGGCCCCTCCAGACCTAGCTCTGTGACTGTCTACCTATGATAGTGTCAGCATAGCCCACATCCTCTAGGGTCTGAGAATGACAGGCATGGCTCTGGAGATCCCACTATTGATACCAGACGGAGGGGCTGTGTTTCTAGGAAGCTGAGCCTCTGGCTACCTAGTGAAGAGACCCAGAAGCTGGAGAAGTGAGAAACATTGCCTTCACAAGTCTAATTAACCAAATGTATTTTCCTCCAGTGTGTCTGTGTTTTCACATTAGGTTTTTGCTGGGAAGAGGCTATTAACACTAATTAGATTCACAACTGTGGACAAATCTCTGAATAAACAATAAGTTGCTTCTTATAGAAGCATACTAGTTGGCACCACTATCCTTTACCTTAAATTACATGTCTCTGTGTACCAAGGAACCATGGTTAGGAGGCTTGCAGAGTTGAATGTGAGCAGATAAAACTGCAGAGACCTTTCCTTCTGCCTCAGGGACTCTGCATAAGGCCCACTTGAGGCTGTCTTCTCCCCTAACAAGCCCCTTGCCTTAGGCAGAAGAGGTTTGTTACCACCCTAATCCATGTGGGCTCCCCTGCAGTTCTTACAGTATGAGACCCTTTCTGCTCACCACCCAGAAAGTTGTCTTCCTTTCTTAGCATGGAGCTGCTCTGTATGCTCCCAGGGACAAGCAGTTACAGTCAAAGTTCTAGGTGGCTCTGCACCTGACCCTACCCAGCCACAGAGGGTTGACCTGGAGGTAGATGCTGACCCAGGGTAGGACAGTCCAGAGGCCAAGGCAGAGCCAAATAGAGTCTCTTGCTAGGGAACTTGGTATGGAGAAGTAGCAAAAATGGCTCAGAGTGCTTTTGCTGCAGCTGGTGGAGTCAAACCCTGCTCACTCGAACAGAGTTGGTATCGCAAGGATTCTGAATGATGTGCAGCTAAGAGGAAGGGACAGCTTCAGATACTAAGTGGTGATGGTGCCTCCTGGGTTGTCACCCACCTGATTCTACTCCAGTTGCTGTGATCCTCCTTTCTAATTCCAAATTTGTAGGAGAAACTGGCTCACTGGATCTAATTAGGTGGGCCATCTACCTTACAGACAGTCGCCTCAGTCAGTGGCAAGGTCACAAGGGCAGACATCAATTGCTTCTGGGGGCTCACTTCTGAAAGCTGAGAGGTATCTATAATGGCCACTGAGCAGAAAAAGAC
Organism: Rhizomys pruinosus; assembly: GCA_009823505.1. NCBI lineage: Eukaryota > Metazoa > Chordata > Mammalia > Rodentia > Spalacidae > Rhizomys > Rhizomys pruinosus. Next base: position 69,587 of record VZQC01012641.1, read on the forward strand.
TATTATTCCCAAAAGCTGGGGAGACTCCAATGCATGGGAGAAGCAGATAGAGGAGAGGAGGTGTGGGCAGAGAATCATTGTCATATATGAAGTTCACGGGTGGGTCCCAGCCCATGTCTTTAAGCCCCAATTGCAGTGGCTCTCTGCCTGATGAGATCACACTGCACACATTTCATCCATCGCTCCTCTCCTGAGAAGCCCAGGCTATCTGTGAATCTGATGCACCTGTGAGGCATGGGTAGCAGGATTCACTACTATCTAGTCCTACCATTTACAGGGCTAAGCAGGCCAGGGCTATCACAGTGCAACTTCATTCTACAGTAACTATCTTCATGCTTTCCTACTTCCCTAGATGTTGGTGGCTCCTGGAGACAATGTAAAGAATTCTCTAGTGCCCCCTAAGACCCAGCATCCCAGCTGGGAGATGTCTCCGCTTTCTGCCCTAAGGCTTATCAGCTACCAGGAGGTGTCCAACCCTTTGACAGAGTGGCATGGTATTGTCATCTACAGATGTGCTGAGCTGCATTTATGCAATCCTGAGATAGTTGGACAGGGTAGCTAAGTTCCCAAGACTCAAAATACCAAGTTCTAAGCTAGTGCCCCTGTGATGGAGGGGCCCTGCTATCCCACTTCCCAGGGCTTCTGACCATTTTGTTGTTTTTCACTCAGTGGAGTTTTCTCACATTATCTACAAATCATTGCCAGCTGTGTCCTCCTTGAAAGACTGGTGCCCAGGAGGAATCAGAACAAATGGGTAAGGCCAAGGGCACCATGTATATGAAGACAGGAAACAAGGGTGAGGCAAACCTCAGAGAGACAGTCACATGGAGGAAGGAGAGGGTGAGAGTCTTAAGTCCAGAGCTGCTGGGGGTCCCCTGCACATTGGAGAGGGTGTGGTCGACATGGTGGAACTGAGTCTGGGAAAACCTGGGGCAGGGGAGGCGGCTTTCAGTCTATCCTGAAGACATGAACATCTGTGGGTGGGTTGTAGGAAATGTAAAGAAATGTACTGTCTTTTCTATCAAAGGGTTAAGTGAGATAGAAAGTTCCATCTTTAAAGAAATTTGTAAAGATACCAGCGGGCAAAACTCCCTCCTCCATCAGCATTTTTCTAAGATTAAAGTTTGTGCTCAAGGTTGCATCCTGCTCTCAAAAGCTGCATGTTGCACACCAGTGTGTCATTTTGAATTAGCCAACCATGTCAGAATGTGGGCCCAGTGGGTCTGGAGAGAGGGCTCAGTGGTCAAGAGCACTGACTGCTCTTGTGGAGGAACAAGATTTGGTTTCCAGCACCCACATGGCAACTAACAACTGTTGATAATTCCAGTTCCAGGGTATCAGATGACCTCTTCTGACCTCTACAGCCACTGCACATGAGTACACTTACATACATGCAGGCAATACACTCGAAATGGCAAAAATAACTCCATTTTCCTCTAGCTGACATTTGGTTTGCCCTGTATTTTTGCCCAGCCATTCCCACCACAGCCATCCAGGCAGGTCTCATGCGGGCAGTTTCAGGGAGTACACTGTTTCTACAATACTGGGAAATGTACAGGTAGCCAGGGAGCATGTCCAGATAGCAGGTCCTCCCTCCCAGCTATAGCTCCATCTCTATGGAGCCCATTGTTTCTACAATCTTGAGAAAATTGATTTCCTTATTGAAACTTTGTGTTAACTGAAAACCTCTTTGTTAACTGACCTGCCCCTGGTCTGGTATAACTATGGTGATCTGATATAACTATGGTTATTGGCTTTGCACCTGACATGATGTAATTGTGGTTCTAAGCTTAATAAACACTGCCCTGCTTCTCCTTGGGGTCGAGAGTTCTTTTGGGTGTTAGCCCCATCTCTGACCACCAGCTATTAATAACAATCTCCCAATTTAGCTATCACTATGTGGCATTCCTCTGTACCTCTCACTTGATATTACATGTTCATACACATAAAATAAAAACAATAAAGCCAGGCATAGTGGTGCACACCTTTAATCCTAGCACTTGGGAGGCAGAGGCAGGTGGATCTCTGTGAGTTCAAGGCCAGCCTGGTCTACAGAGTGAGTTCCGGGACAGCTAGGGCTACAGGGAGACCCTGTCTCGAAAAGACCAAAAAATAAAAAAATAAAAACAATAAAGAAAATACTTTTGCAAAGTATGTAAGGCTAATTTCTGACCATTCAGAGTGAGACACAGGACCCACTTTGCCTAATAATAATAATAATAATAATAATGATGATAATAATGATAAGCCATCAGGACCCCCTGCTGCTTGAGTGCTGGGTTTAGTGGCTTTGCACCCTTTTGCCAAAGTAAGACTTTTGCCTTGATGAAATACTTTGGATTGTGTGGTCACTTTTTTGGGAACCCCAGACATACTTCTAACAGGTAACATGCAAGTAACATGTAGTAAACCTCCACACAGGCAGGGAGCCTGTGTAGAGTGGACTAGGATGGGTCACAGCTTGTTTCTAGAAAGCTCACAGAAGGACACTCTGGAAACTATTGAAAACAGACACTGAAGCTGGGTGGAGAGTGTGAACTTCTCATGAAACACTACTCATTAGCAGCAGGGAAGAGAGGCTGGGCAGCTGGTCTAACTCAGCCATAGGCCAGGGCCCTGCTGTGTCAGGGCCAGCAGCTCTCCAGGATTTTGTTGAGTGTGAATTGAATGCAGGATGTCAGTTAGAGGCCAGGGTCTAAAGGGAGGGGGAAAAAGATGCCAGGGCCTGGGCAGGGTCGCGGGGCGACTGACATTGAGGAAGATGGACATCAGGAAGAACTGGGGCTCCAAGACCACATCAAGTCCTCCATCTGAAGTTTTGTGTGCACTTGCTAACGGTGACAGATTCCCAGCAGCCTTCTTCTACAGAACAGCCCATTGACCACGGCTATCTCAGTAGTGGACACCTTCTCTAGCTTGGGCTAGAAGAGTGCTTCCTTGAGTATTTGGGATGAAGTATAAGATTTCCCCTTTTTCCTGGATTGGCTCCTTGTATAAAGTAAACATCAGGGATCCAGGAGCCATGTTTCCTAAGGAAGGGGAGAGGGGTTCAGACACCTGTGCTGGAGCCCCACCGCCCTCTCTGCCCCATTGGTCTTGCCCTTAGAAAACAAAATTAATTTTTGAGGGGCCAAAAAGCCTTCAATACTACCATGGTTTATGACCCTTCCAATGGTCCTAGTCCCTAAACAGATACACAATATTATCTGTGATCTTAAAATTTTTATGAGAATAGGGACCTTGATTGCCAGGAAGAAATGCCTGGACCTGTTCCTAGGGGAGGTGACAATGAAGTGGCTGAGCAATGTGTCCCACACAGTGGTCCCCCTCCCCACTCTTTTTTTTTTCCTGTTACTTTTAGTCACTGCTGCCTTAATGGAAACCGACATCCAGTCCAGTGGAAAGATAGGGAGGAAGAGAAGCTGCAGGCAGGGGCTGGTGAGGGATTCTGAGACAGCAGAGACCCCCGGGGTAGTGAACCTCAGACACACTGATGGGAGTTCAGGCCAGGAGGAGGGAGGGGGAATCCCTAGGTAACAGCTCTAAACAGGGCAGGAATGGAGGCTTCGGGTGTCACCACAGGCTTTTCTGAAGCTGTAGATGTCCACTGGGACAGTCTCCACCCATCCAGTCACAGAGATCATCTTAAACACAGAGGGAGGAGCTGGGAGGCCTGGGAATGTGGACTAAAAGTCCCAGAGGCTCAGAGTTATTTAGGGAAACTGAGGTAGTTCTGCCAAATAAATGGTAAACGGTTAGCCTACATACCATTGCTTTCCAGTGCTGTTCTCATGACAGACATTACTAATTGATCATATTTTCTGTTTATTCCAGAAACAATCCCAACAGTACAGGTTAGCCACCACCATAAATAAATAAAGGCAGGCAGAAGAAATGGCGCTTAAGCTGTCATCCTGGATGACAGGGAGTGGGAGGCCAGGACTTGGGAAACACTTGTGGCTCAGACTCCCTGTCCTGCTCATACTGGGCTCCAGACATGGACAACTGGGCTGCGTGCAGGTAGAAGACAAGGAGAATCTGAAATGGATTGTTCTCTTAAATGCCTAAAGAGGAAGAAAGGAGAAGGCTAGTGAGTGATAAACCGGGCATAGTGGTCCTGCAGAGAGGTCCCACTGGACATGGGGGCCGTCTGACCTAAAGAAACAAATTAGGTAAACAGGGTACTTCTAGTGGACATGGGTGTCCCTTGGCAGTAAAGGGCACTGGTCAGGGTGGGAGCACAACAAGCCTTGGAGCCAGAAGAGATGGACAGAGCCAGGCAAGAAGAGGCACCAGGAAGTCAGGAGTTGGGTGACAGGTGTCAGCAGTAGCTTATGTCAACTGATCCACTTTGTAAATGGCAGTGTCAGAAGTCAGTCTAGAAGGGGCCAGATGGCTGTAAGGAATCAGAACAAGGTAACCCAGAAAGACAGATACTCATAGCAGCCCCAGAAGAAGCCACGCTACGCAGGGGAAGGCTCTGTCCAGCCTTGGCCTTGGGGTATCCGGAACCTGGTAGAAGGACAGTGGGCGACGAGGAGCACCAAGCTGGGTAGGGGCTGTGTGTGAGGACCTGCCCAATTGTCTGTGAGAGAAACATGGCTAATTTAGAGGAAAGAGAAATACCAGCAGAGAGAAAGAAGCTTCACAAACACAAAATGTCAATAGCTCTGAAAACAGGAGGTGGGAAGGGGGGACTGGCTGCTTCACCTGTCTCTATTCACAATGCAAGTTTCTGGTCAGGAAAGGTCAGAGATGAAGCCTGTGTACACTCTGAGCTGACATCCTTGGAACAACAGAGAATTCGAATCTCCAAATCTTCGAGCTGAAATGGCAATTAGGGAAGGGACACAAGGAGTGGCTACTGTCTCTTTAGTTTTGTTTCTCTCCCTTTGGGTGACCTTGTGCTGTACACAGGAGTGTGTTTCATACATATTCTGCTAACCCTTTATAGACCTCTCTGGACCTAAATGCAATCAGGGTTTTGCTCGCTGTGCTCAAGTCCTTCTTATCTGAAAAATAGTGTTCCAAGAAGCAAAACTGAGACTTAAAATTTGTGCTTTTGTATTCATTTCAGTGGTGAATGTGCACTGAAGTATCAGCCAGGCATCTCGGAAGGGAGCCAGCCCCCAGCTAACTGCAAAAAAAATAATAAATATAATAAAATGAAATAAAATAAAATCACATTCAGGTTCTGAACTAAATGAAAATGAAGACAAATGGATTCGAAGTATCAGTTCAAGGTTGGCTGACAGGCATGACTTGGAAGTTGGGGTGAGAGCAAATGGGCTTGTTGAACACTCAGCCACAGAAAGTGCTGGCTGTCCCAGGCTATTCCCACAGAAGGAGGGCTAGCACCTTACCATGGTGTGATAAGCAGTCTTGGTTGTCAGTTGACACACCTAGGAAGAGGGACCCTCCGGAAAAGAATCTCCACCACACTGGCCCTTTGGCCATGTCTGTGGGACATTTTCTTTATTGCTAATTGATGTAGGAGGGTTCAGCCCGCTGTGAGCCATGTCATGCTTAGATAGGTGAGCCTGGGCTCTGTGAGAAAGGAAGGAACATGAGCCTGGGAGCAAGACAGAACACAGTGGTCCTCTGTGGTTTCTGCGGCAAGCTCCTGCATTGAGTTCCTGCCTGGGCTTCTCTCAATGACGAATGTAATCTGCAAGCTGAACTAAACCCTTTCCTCTCTAAGGGGAATGTGTTGATGGTGCTTATCACAGCAATGGGCATCCCGAGAGGTAAGAAGGAGGACACCGGTTTCTCCACTTCATTATCAAAGTCGCACCTCTTGCTCAGGATTAAACAAGCTGAGAGGAGCGGGGACACTGACAGGTGTCTCATATCTCCACATGACAGAGACCTTCAGAAACAGTTATGAACTGTTCCGCCTTTGGCACTTCGGAGGACAGAGATAATATAAATAGTTGGCATCTACTCTGAAAAGAACATAGTCTACGCATGCTAGTCAGCTTTCTGTTACTGTGACACAGTACCAGAAGTAATAACTTTTAAGGAAGAAAGATTTTTTTTTTCAGCTCACAGTTGTGAAGATCCCTTGTTGATTGACCCATTGTTTGGTAGGGAGGCCTGTGGGGGAGGAAAGCCATTTTCCTTATGGAGAAGCACAAAGACCAAAAGGAAGAGTGTTGGGTATTAATATTCCCCTTCAGAGGCGTGTCCTAGAATCTAACTTCCACCACTGCCCAGTAGCAGCACAGGCTAGTGCTAACGTCTACACATTGCATGAAGGGGGCGCTTCAGATCCAACCATACATAGCACTGGGCATTATTTCAAGTACTTTCATCTACTATATAATTTTAAAAAATCTATCTGAGGCTATAGTTCAGTGGCAGAGTATTTTTCTAACATACAGGAAGACTTAGGTCCATTTAACCTCCAATAAATGAAACAGTTTTCTCAGTATAGTGAGGAAACAATACTGGGTTCATAAATAGCCAGATGATAAACTGGAAGTAAGCAGTGCAGATAAAAGGTTACAGTCATTCGGAAAGGAAAGAGATACCCCAAAGAGTGACCCAGGAGGTCCTCATTACCCCAAAGAGTGACCCAGGAGGTCCTCATTACCCCAAAGAGTGACCCAGGAGGTCCTCATTACCCCAAAGTAACCGGGTCTAAAAAAGCCCATGAAACAGGAACATTTATTAGCAACTAGTGCAAAAACTGGTTTGATTCAGACTTAAGTCTTTAAAACTCAAAGTAAAATGTGTGTGTAAGATTAATTTAGCTTTGATTTAACACAGTTTAAACTATAATAAAACTTTTCTCTAATTTTTTGAAAGGCTAGAAACCAAATTCAAGGTTGATTAGAGAGGTAGCCTTTTTCTTTTTTTCATAATTGTCATATAAATCTGAGTTTCCCAGAAGAAATCTTTTTTACTTCACTTTTAACCTTCATGGACTTGACACCAAAGCTATCTCCTCCCTATTAATGTTTGGGGACTTAATTTCCAAGGGCTTCTCCTAATTGGTGGGTGTCCAGATCAATTTTCTAATGTTCCTTTGGAGTTATCTTCTCTTTTGGTCTTGTGGGCCAGTGATTCCGAATGAAATCCCACATCACTTTCATCAAATTTATGAAATCCCTCACCACTCCTGAGAATCCTCATTTAGCTTTGTAATCAACTGACATCATGCATGCCATGCACTGTGCGTGCTTACCGGGGCCTCCTACAGGATAGGACTGGATGATGGCTGGGCAGAGCAAACATTTGTGTTTCCAGAGCTGGCGGGGGGGCAGCTTTATCATCATCTGAACCAACTTTGCTTAAGACCATTTTCATATCTATGGGTAACTATTACATTGGAGACACAGATATTAATACACAGACAGCAGAGACTCCCATATACAGAAAAGCCTTCAAGGAGGAATGGAATTTGTGCTGAGCCCCACTCATAGAAGAAGGGTAAGCAGAGTCTAGGAGCAAGGTCTGCGAATAGAAGGGTATGGCATTTCCATGAGCAAAGCTTGGCACATGTGTCATGAACGACAAGCAGACCCAAAGACAAATGTGAGAAGTGGTACTGGCTTTGGAAGCAGATCTTGCAGAACTTAGATAAATATTTTTTTTTTGTAGGCAATGGGGAACCATGGATGGCTTTAGATTCTGAGCTTAGCTCAATACGTAGTAAAAGTTAAAAAAAAGTTGTTGAAAAAAAAAGCTGATATTAAGTTTGATATGTATTGAGTTCACACGCACACCAATAAAAGAAAACCTAGATGTCAAAATAATGTACATATGAATGCTCACTCAGTTTGATGGAAACCCAGGATCGCCCCCTTTTGGATGGATTTGAGTTTCATACTGGAAAGTTTTCATTTTCCGAAGGGGTACTGTTACGTGTATTGCAAAGATAGGAACTAGCTTTCCAGTTAAGATTTAAATAGCGTTGGGTCATTATATACCCCAACGTGATGTCTGAATCTGTGAGTGTGAAGTGGTAACCTTTGACCTCTCCAGCTGTGTGGAGGATGAGCACAGTGCACTGCACAGGGCTCACTCAGATCTAATGGAAACCATTTGTATTCCAAATTTGAGTTCCTACTGATCCAGCCTCTGAGAGCCAGCTTTTGGGTGGATTCACATGCACTTGACACTTGACAGGTAGGTTAAAGAACAGAGCATAGCTGACAATTCTTAAGCAGCAAGATTTTGCTGGGGGAAAACAAGAGTTCTAGAACTCTCTGGGATAGACAAACTGAACTGCTGAACTGAATGAAGATTTGCACTATTCCTTCATAGAATGCAAAGGAGAACCAGCTGATGTTTAATTTCTTTGTAATCATAATGATTAAAGAGCTATAGAATCAATCTCTCTCTCTCTCTCTCTCTCTCTCTCTCTCTCTCTCTCTCCAACCCCAATAGTCAACCAGCAAGAGATAAGATTTGAAATCTGTACCAGGAATGTTAGCACTAATACTAATGTACTAGGCAAGGCTAATGTTCTCTGGTGACTTTTCAGGTGGGGAAGAGGGAATAAAAACAATGAATGCTAATTAGCTTGCATTAATTAGAATTGTATTCGGTTTCTTTCTTTTTTTCTTTTCAGAGCTCTTAAGTGTACAGAGACGGGTTATTCAAATTTCACCCCTGTTTTTCAAAAATTAATAAGGGCCATATATTAGTGTAGCATTCTGTCTGCTTCATAGAATATATTAGTAAAGGTTTTAATTACTGAAATTATACAGTCATAAAAAGAAGATTTAATGAAAGCAATCATATCATTTGCATTCTGGGCCTGCTTGCATACAGATGCCAAGAGCAGGAGAGAATTACACTGAAGTGCGGTCGAATAATTACCACCATTGTAATTCTGCCTGAGGACCCTGGACACAAATGTCTTTAAGTTCCTAGGAAATACCTGTCCGTGGACAAGAAAATCAGCTTTGTTTGAGAGAAGGATTAGCAGTGACAACGGAGTCCTAAAATCCCTTTTCTTTCTCAAAACTCAGAGCCTCTCTTTCTATCGTGACCTCCTCTCAGATAAGGGAAAATTAATTGCTATGCTCTTTTGTTGAAGAGGGTTTTGTGATGGTTAAAATAATTGGAGCAGAGTCTGGAAATGACAGCCCAAGGGTGAAAAAGAGACAGATGACTGTATTCATGTGGGACAGGATAGCAGGTAGGGACATGAGACTGCAAGAGACGGTTGTGCTTGGGTTCTCACAGATCCTAAGCTTGGGCAGGTGCAGCCTGACTCATCACACATCCTCCTGGGCTCTCCCTACAAAGGAAGTGGCAATCATGAGTTACCTATGACTAACAATAACCAGGACTGCTGAAAACCCACTAAGGAACCATCTAGAGTTATTTATTGTGGGGTAGTGGTTCCCAGCGGCCTGAACTGTTTTATTATTCTACTTTCATTAATACTAACTCTAAGGTGTAAACTCTTCTTTCCCAAGCTAGATTCTGCAGTCTCCCTCCATTACACCCTCCTATAAAATGCTCCGACCCTATGAACTCTAGGGCCTCTGTGATGATGGGCAGTGATGTCAAGCCTGTAGCAATGTGGGGTACACATACATCCCAGCTTCTTTTCTACCAATTTAGTCAACCGATGTTTACCATGGACACATACATATAAGACTGTATGGTGGTTGTGCACAAGGTGATACAGCATAACATGTCTCCAGCCCATAATACAATACTTTTAAACATGATTTGTTTTATTGATGTGTGTGTATGTGTGTGTGTGTGTGTGTGTGTGTGTGTGTGTGTGTGTGTAATGTGAAGGGACACATACATGCCACACTGTGCTTCTGGAGGTCAGAGGACAACTTTGTGGAGTCAGTTCTCTCCTTCTACCTTTACATGGTTCTGGATATCAGAATTAATTCATCAGGCTTTGAGGCAAATATTTTTACTCCCTGAACCATCTTGCATAATAATTGTACTCTTAATGCAAGGCAGATCTCTCGTGGTCCATTAGGAACATATAAACAGTGTTACAGTTGTTTTGTGGTATGGAAAAAGAAATCCCAACACATTTAGATGAGCTGAGAGGAGGATTCCTGGAAGCAGCTGCATGGAAACCTCAGAGACGTGGGGATGGGGCGGTGCAGGAGGATGCTTCACAGACAAAAGTCAAGACTGAGACAGGTACACTTCACTAAGAAAATAGGCAGAGGTCCATTGCAGGTGGAGCAGTTGTGTGTGTGGTAGAGAGAGGTCAGTGGAGTGGGACGCCACTCGTGGAAGCACCCACGCTTGCCAGCAGCAACAGAGAAATATCGAATTCCTTCCCTGGAAGTATGTGCCTGAGGCTGATACTTGGGGCACTGCATGCAGGAAAGGCAGGAAACAGGAGACTTCTGGGTCTTGCTATGACAGCTGTGTGCATGAATCACAGGAAAGCCACAGTGAGAGAGAAATACTGGGTAGAAGATCTTTAGAGGTCTTTAGAGACCAGAGAGCTGATGAGACAGAAGGAAAGTAGAATGAGTTAGAAGTCCCTGAGCTGTCTCCGTGAGGGCCAGGCAGAGTAGAAGGACAGACAGTCGGGAGAGGTGCTCCCAGGGTGGTATTAGGACCAGTTTCCAAGCCTCAAAGGAAATGTGCTCTGATAACTGATTGTGTCCCACACATCCTCACCTGGTCAGAAATGAGTCATCAGCCAAAACAAAGGCTTGTTCTCACTTTCCCACAGAGTATCCAGATTCTCGTGCTGGGGTGAAAGCCTCAGGAAAGCTAATGGAGAAACTGGTATTGCCTAGAGAGTCACAGGCTGAGCTTACGAGTTTATGAATGATACATCTGATGAAGATTTTGCCTGGAGTTAGGGAAAGAACCTTCTGGAAAGCTGCAGATGTTCTGGGTCTTAGTTAAGATGTTAGTGGCACTGGTAGATATGTGTAAAAATTCACTATTTTACTTTTTTTTTGGTCTTTTTGAGATAGAGTCTTCCTTTAGCCCAAGCTGTCCTGGAACTCACTATGTAGACCAGGCTGGCCTTGAACTCACAGAGATCCACCTGCCTCTGCCTCCTGAGTGCTGGGATTAAAGGCATACACGGCCTATTTTAACTTTTAAATACATTTACATTCTTACTCTATGCATTCTCTATGTGCATGCAAGTGTGTGTATGAATGCCTACACACACACACACACACACACACACACACACACACACACACGCACGTTATTGTGCCAAACAATACAACTTCAGGATCTTTTTCAAGTGGATACAAAGAGACAGTAGTGGGCTATGGTTTGTAAAATGCATTCATGAAATTGATGTCACATGGTGTCTGAAGCATGCAGTGGTCCAGAGCAGAGCCAGCTGCTTCAGCACCTAAGAAAGGGCTGGAGCAGATCCCACAAAAAGAGGAGAGAGATGAGAGAGACAGAGACAGAGACACAGAGAGACAGAGACATCTGAATTTCTTAGAAATATTGCGCAGGACAAGGACCTATGAAGAAGGTAGCTATGCAGCAAATCATCTGATTATCCAGGTCTCTGGAATCGTGAGCACACGGAGCGATGCACTAGCCACGATGGTACTTTGCCTCACTTGGGGAAAAAGGCAGGCTTTACTCAAGCACTGGCGTCCAACCATTTGCTAGTACTCACTTAAGAGAAGAGCTGTAGGACTCCGGTCAAGAGGAATTCTAAGGCTGTGGTAAGTACTGGTATTCATTGTCCCTGTTCCAAATGTGCAGGATATATTCCTCCAGCCAGGGCCAGTTTCAGTTGTGGGCTAGGGAGCATCCTCAGCACTAGAGAGTTGCTTTGCCCAAGTTCATCTTCATTCCCAGAATTAGCCTCCATCCAGTCATGGAGGTACAGAGGTACAGAGTCCTGTGACTCTTATTTAGCTAGGGATACCTCTGAGGGCTTTCCCACATCCTGAACTGAGGCCAAATGAACTTCCTGCCGTTACTCACATATGACAAGGGCTGAGAGATCAATCCATGGTTCTCCTTTAAAGTTTATGAGACTTGTTTACGGGTTCACCTAAATTCTACCTTGACTACCTCCTTGGAGAAGCTCAGTGAGAAGTGCATGATTAGAAACTAGAGGTGTGTTGACTGTGGCTTCGAGAAATTTACCTTGGTTCCTCATCTGTGTGCAAGGTTTAGCTTGCATCAGTTTCTCTAAGCTCTTTTCCATGAAACATTAGTGTCCCATAGGACATTAGCCAGTGTTACTGCAAGGAAAAATTGTACGACTGAGTGGGTTTGGGAAACGCAACATACCCTAGTACCCCTCTGAGTGTGCACTTTGCATATAATAGATTAAAGCACTGTTTCCCAGCATTTTTTACATCATTGTACATATAGAAAATGATGATTCTGTATTTCCATGGCTCACTGGGGTAAACAGAAAGGGTTTTCCATTTACATATATTAAATTTTTCTTGCCACTATACACTTATGATAGAAAATAAAACACAGAGTCTTGCTTCTCAAAAACAATTTGTGTTGAGAAGCCTGGGCTTGCTTTGGCAAACTTCTTTAAATACTAGATTATATATATATATATTGTATTATATTATATTATAATATAATTATATTATATTATATTGTACAATATATATATATATTGTAAGACTTAGTAATAGATAGATAATAATAGATATAGATAATTATATATATATATTATATATATAAATATATATATAACAATATATAATATACATATATATTATGTATATATATAAAATATAGATATAAATCTTAACCAAAATTTGAATAGTCATCTCTGGACACTGCATATGCTAGCAAAAGGTAGAATTGTATTTCATATTCCTTAACTGGCTGAAACTTCCTTGCCATTAGTCAGAATTTAGATAATTTGATTTCTTGAAATTATATTTTAAAGGTGAGATGATTCTTTAAATCCAGCAGCCATTCCTCTCCCATCATTGACAAATATATCTTATGATAATGCATATGAATCTAGAATGCAATCAAACCTGATTACATTGGGTATTTCTGAATAATGATAAAGCTTTCCCTTAAGCCTACAGAGATATTCCTCTGTCACTTTTTAATAATTTTTAAGATTCATGTATTATTCTAATTAGTATCATTGGTAAATCATATTAGCTCCATTTATCCAAAGTTAACTTTTCATTTTGAATGCGTATGCTCTTTCCATGTACCCTTATATGTTTTATGCAGTTCTGGTAACAATCAGCCAAACCATTTTAAAGTTACTAGGTATTCTATAGTATATAAGTATAGTGTGAACAAACCATGAAATAATTTTCAGTCCTTCCTTTTATATATAATTTGCTCACACAGTTCTTCCTCTGGCCAGGCAATACACTCTAGTATGGAACACCAGAAGCAGATACTTTGGTACCATTTATTTAGAGAAAGCTAGCAAAGTGTGTGTGCAGCTTTTATTTCACGGAAGTCCCCATTCATCACTCAGGGAAAAATTCAAACCCGTAGGTGCATTTGTCCACATGAGGGCTCCCCCATGAACATAACCATGTGTCACTTGCCTTTTGCTGCTTCCAGAATGAACTCTTGATGCAGCTTTTCTCCTTATTATAGAATCTCTATCATCACTACATAGATTCATGCAAGACTCCATAATAGGTGTTGCAATGTTTAAGTCTATCACTTTGAATATGTTATCACCTGTGGTTTATTCTGGTACTTCACTGTAGAACAGCTAATATTCTCCCAAGCCTTTTTTCTTCTTGAATTCTAACCACTGCCATTACTGAAGACTTGCTAACATCTGTGCATCATCAACCTGCCATGGAGAAACATCTGGATTTTATAGTTCCCTATGCACCACCTGAAATGCTACAATGCATGGCCCCTTGTGTGTGGCTCCTTTGCCTCATTGGTCCAAAGCACAGAGCTGACAATTCTAGCAGCCACGTAAAGAGAATCATGAAATTGTGTGAGGCATTTTAGCTTTTCCCTACTAACTTCATGGCATTATATGTGGTGTTACATTAACTTTTCATGAGGCGATCTAGCCAATCATCTATTTGCCACAGATGAGGCACAAAACAAAAATCAAAGGAAGGATTCTGCCTAAGCTTGGTGAGTTGCTGAGATCTTTGGGCTCAGCTACAGGAGCATGGATAGGGGCTGTGCACAGAACCACCACTGTAAAATCCCACCCAGCATAAACGACAACCTCCCTAAAGCTACATATGGAGTCTTCCTTCAGTTAACCCCTGATAGCCTCTCATCCCCAAGACCACATGCATCTGGGGTAGGATTGCATACAGCTGGGGATGGGGAATAGGCGGAGTGGGTGGCTTTAGTATCATGTGAGGGTCTGATGACCACCCCCACTCTCTCTAGAAAGGAATGTTAATAATTCCAATCTTATGCAGGTCTCATGCTGATAATCACAGCTGCTCTAATTAAGATGGTAATAACCATGTTACGTCTGGAGGACAGTTTTCCACAGCAGTGGCCTCTGTTTGATCAGATAATGTTGCACTTAGAGACATAGAGAACATTCATTTTTTTTTCCTGGCTAAGGTGAATGTTTTGAGGAAACATGCTGACCTGGTATGCTTGACATCACTGCTTCCTTTTAAATTGCCTTAAAATGATAATTGTTTACCATTTCTAATGAAATACTCCATACACGTTAAGCAAGTTCCCATTGTTGGATGGTGGCCTTCAGAATCTTTCCTCTTTCCCAAACTGGAACTCTGTGCCCACGAAACAACTCTCAGCTTCACCTTCACTCCAGGTCTTGGTGACCATCAATCATTTTACTTTCTGCATTGTGGTTGTGATTATGCATGGTACCTTACATAAGTGAAGTCATATATGCATTTGGCTTATAACAGCATAACGTGCTGAAGATTCATCCATATTGGGGCATATATCAGAATCATTCCTTTTTATAAATATTCATATATATATATATATTATATATATATGTGTGTGTGTGTGTGTGTGTGTGTGTGTGTGTGTGTTCACAGGCCATAATGTGTATGTGAAGGGTAGAGGGGTCAGAGGACAACCTTAGGGCATCAGTTATCACTTTCCTCCTCGCTGAGGCAGGGTCTCTCTTGTTTCTGCTGCTGCCTGTGGCTAGCTGGCCGTGTGCACCACCACATCCAGCTTTTTATGTGGGGTCCAAGGATTAAAACCCAGGTCTTTGGCTTGATTAGCTACTGCTGAGCCATCTCCCCAGGCCCCAGAATCCTTTCTTTTTAAAACTAAATGAGTATTCCCTTGTATGTGTAGACCATGTTTTCTTTTCATGTAAGCATCACTTGATTGGTACTTGGATCATATCTACCTTTCTACTATTAGCTATAATAATACTGTGAACACAAAGGTATAATATCTCTTCTGCTTTAAGTTGTTTTGACTATATACCCAGAATGTTAGATCCTATAGTAACTATATTTTGTAATTATGGTGAAAGTGCTGTGTAGTTTCCACTGTGGCTATATTATTTTATGTTCTTACCAGTAGTGTATAAGTAAGTACCCCAGTTTCTCAATACCCCTGTTAATACTTGTGATTGACAGGTACTTTTTAAAAAAATAAATAACCATTCTAACAGGTATGAGATTATATTCCAAGATGTTTTGGGCATTTCCCTATAATTAATGATGCTGAGCATCTGCTGTAGTTTGCATAAGTGTACCCTGGGGCCCAGGGTGAAGGGCTTGGTCACTATCCTGTGACGCTGTTGGGAGGTGGTAGAACATTTCAGAGATAGAGTCTAGTGGGAGAAAATTACGTCATTGGGGGTATTCCCTTGGAGACGAAAATGGGATCACAGCTTCCCCCACTTCTCTTTCTGCTTCCTGGCAGCCACAAGGTTCTCCCCGTCAGGATTTACTCACCCACCACAGATCCAAAGGCAGTGGAGATAAGAGACTAGAGACTAAGCTTTCTGTCCCAGTCTGCTTTCCGTTGCTATGATGAAAACACTCTCCAGGACCAGCTTGGGGAGGAAAATGTTTATTTCATCTTACAGGATCATCACTGAGGGAAGCCACGGCAGGAAGCTGGAGGTGGGAACTGGAGCAGAGACCAAGACAGAGGCTTGCTCCCTCTGACTTGGTCAGCTACTTTTCTTATATAGCAGAGGCCCACCTGCCCAGAGGGTTTGGCCCTCCTATATAAAATTTTAAAATGTCGGGGCTGGAGAGATGGCCTAGCGGTTAAGGGCGCCGACTGCTCTTGCAGAGGACCTGGGTTCGATCCCCAGCACCCACATGGCGGCTGAGAGCTGCCTTTAACTCCAGTTCCAGGGGAATCCGATGCCCTCTTCTGGCCTCCGTGGTTCTGCACGACACCGGTGCACAAACCTGCATGCAGACAGTACATTCATACACATAAAAATAAATAAAATAAAAAAAACAATGTTAAAAAAAATGTCTCACAGACATGCCCACAGACCAGTCTTATCTAAGCAATTTCTCAGTTGAGTTTCCCTCTTCCCAAGTGACCCTGGGTTGTGTCATATTGACAACTGAAGCTAAGTGTTACAATCTCTGAACCCATGAGCCAAAATAAACCTTTTGTCCTTATTGAGTTGTTGATCTTGGGCATTTGGTTATAGCAATGGGAAGCTGGCTAACCTAATACAGCATCCTCATATGTGTTTCTAATACATCCTCATACATGTTTCTGGCCATTTTTATTATTTTTTTTATTATCATTTTTTAAATTTTATTTATTTCCGTATGTGTATGAATGCGTTGTCTGCATGCAAGTTTGTGCACCCGTGACGTGCAATGCCGCAGAGGTCAGAAGAGGGTCTCGGATTCCCCTGGAACTGGAGCTCTCCTGGAACTGGAGTTACAGACGGTTCTCGGCCGCCATGTGGGTGCTGGGGATCGAACCCGGGTCCTCTGCAAGAGCGGTCGGCGCTCTTAACCGCTAGGCCATCTCTCCAGCCCATTTCTGGCCATTTTTATAGCTTACTTGGAAAAATATCTATTCATATCCTGTGTTCATTTTTAATCTGTTTTTTTTGTGGTTGACTCGTAGGACTTCTTTTATACTGTCTATTTGTTCCATATCAGAAATCTTTTACAAATATTTTCTCACATTCTTTAGGTTGTTTTCCCTTTGTTGATTGCACATTTAATTGCACATTTAATATGTTTTTTTGTGTTTTTTTTTTTTTTGTCTTTTCAAGACAGGGTCTCCCTGTAGCCCCAGCTGTCCTGGAACTCACTCTGTAGACCAGGCTGGCCTTGAACTCACAAAGATGCACCTGCATCTGCCTCCCAAGTGCTAGGATTAAAGGCGGGTGCCACCACACCCGGCTTTAATATGTTTTAAGTATGGATGTTGTCCCATTCCTCTATTTTTTACTTTGTGGAAGGTGCTTTTCGTTTCATTATTCCATTTTTTATAACTTTTCAGTCCAAAGATTTTCAAGTATTTTATGTGATTCACATTTCCTGGAATATACATTTTGGGGCCTAATTAGTGCCTTTGACATCTTTTTCTATGACTCTATCCATAGATATTGTGGGTTTTATTGTTCTTCATCCCATAGGACTACATGACTCTGTATTTTAAGTGCTGTGATAGTTCAAAGGAAAAGAAATGGGTTTAGCTTTTGTTAACCAGGTTAATATGAATTTACTGAATGTCCACAAAATCTTCATGAATTTACAGAATGCCGTGTAGGTTAGCCATGTTTCATGAAAGACAATTTGACAATCTGAGTTCACCTGCATCTTGCATATGTCAGGGAGGCAGGTCTGCTGGACTGAGCCATGCTTAGCTCCTGTTGGCTAAGCTTGGTCATGATTTCTGTGAAGTAGAAAGAGCCCAGCCTCTGCCCTATGTTTCCCGGCATATCTATTCATATGATAGTCCAGACTTATCTTCTTTCCATGGCAGAAGGGGTGGGTAATGAAGCCTTTTGAAGCCCAGGCTTTGCCATTTCTGCTACACCCATCAATCACAGTAGGTCACAAGGACATCTCTGATCCAAGAAGGAAGAGGGGACAAAGTCCGTATTTGTTTATTTATTTATTATTTTTATTGAATTTTTGTGTATTTCATATACAACATTGCAACAATCTTTATACCCCCTCCCCCATCAGCACCATTCCATAGCTCCCCTCAATGAATTTCATGTATTCTGTCATTTATGTTAGGGGATATTGAGTCAAGTTAGTGTCCCCTGACATCCTTCAGTGCAAGAAAATCAGCTCTTCCTCACCCAGTAGTAATCAGCTGCCCAATTGTTCTTCAGCTAAAATTGGGGCCTGTTGCCCACTTCAACAGTTCTAGGCTGGGTTTTTGTTTGCTTGAGTTTGCATGGGCCTTGTGCATGCTTTTATTACTGCTGTAAGTTCATGTGAGCAGGGTCCCAGGAGCCTGGAAGACTGCATTTCCATATGGAAATGTTCTTTCTCCCCTGGCTCTTACAATCTTTCTACTCCCTCTTCTCAATGGTCCCTGAGCCCTGGGTTTGTTGCCCTTTGTTGCATGAGGGATCTTCATTGATGAGAACTGAGAGAAGCATTAGCATTCTCTCTGCCCTTTGTTGGACTATGTTCCATGCGTCTTAGGTGTAGAGGTTCCATTGTAGATTCATCTCTGTGTGTGACCACTCTGCAATAGTCACCATCTGTTGTAAAGGAAGCATCTTTGATGAGTAGTGACTGGCACACTAGTCTGTAAATAAAAGGATCCATATTTAGCACATGATAAGAAATTATGTTTGTCTGGGGATGTGATGGCATTGGGGTTTTCTCTATGCTCTATAACCTCTCCATCCATGTGTATTTAGCTATGTTTACAATATCACACATGAGTTCCCACCCATTGAGTGGTCTTTAGGACCAATTAGGTAGCTGTTGATTACCCTCAAAATAAAAGTGCCACTACTGCTCCAATACAGTTTGCTGTACATGTCAGTGTGGTGGTTATTGGGCCTTAAAGCTGGAATTGGACTATCAATTGATGTTCTTCCTTAGCAGCTTGCATAGTATTCTCCAAACTATGAGAGATAGTTTTCAAGGAGGTGGCTTCCAGGTCAGTTCCCACTCCATTGCCCCAAGACCTGTGTCTGAAATATGTCTTCAGATACTGAGTCTTACCTTCAATTTCTGGGAGGCAATCAAGACAATAGCCTGTGTAATCTTGGGAGTCTCTTGAACTACCCTGGTCAACAACTTGAAGGGAGCTGTCTCCTGTCTGGTACTGTTTCTTGTTATATAGCTTTTAGCTATATACATGGACTCATGTACAGATGTATGTGTAATTTTCAGTAGGCTTTTGAATTAATACATTTCCCTCTTTTTTTTTTTACACCAACTAGGTATAAGTCCATCTCTTTATGGAAGGAGGAGTCACAAAGACATTGTGATGGAGATGAGTTGATAACAAGAGCCATTTCTACAATGAGCCTTCCTTAGCAGTGCTTAGGTAGCTTTTTACTGGGACACCAAACTGCTAAACTCAAAGCTGCCTGCCCCCATTTCTGTAATCTCAACAAGAAGCATCAACTCATTCCTCCAGAGTCCTAGCAGCCTGGCCTTCAGATGCACAGACTTGAGCAGTTCCTATCATGTGCGTGCTCATTCCTCACCCACATCCCAACACACATTTCTGTCTCTCAATATGCATGCTATTGAAAAAAATTAAAATGAGCATCAAAGATGGCCCCAAAGGGGAAGAGAAAGCACTTACCAAGAGAGCTCCGAGATGCAGTATGATGAGGGTGCGTAGTCCCAGCCAGTCCATATGTTTTCAAGGCACATTGTGAAAATGGCCACACTCTGCACATAGCTGTCTCAGACCCCCAAATGGGCCATGATTGATCTATAAGTGGGATATGACCATCTGAACAAGCAATTCAAGGGCCAGAGGTACAGAAAGTATGGCTGAGGTGGGTGACAGTGGCACAGGGTTTGGGTGGACTGTGGGGTGTGGTTTGAGGAGAGCTAGTAACAGAGAAGAGTATGGTGGTCCTCTTGCCTGGCTCTGGGATGGTTTTGTGTAGACCATTTGGTTGGATTGATAAGGTTGGAGGATTTAGAGTTGATTAAAATAAATCCTAGATCCAGTTGAAACCATTTACCTCCAGGTGTCCATTTCCCCTACGTCCTAATCTACTCATTAATTATAGCAATGATACGGGGTCAGGGAGGGGAGAAGAATGAAGCGGAAACTAGGGACAGTTCCTCAGGAAGAGGACCCCAGTCACACTGTCTTGCCAGAACTACTTATCCCTTAGAATATTCCGTGGTGACTCCCCAGTCCACACAAGGAAGTAAATCCTCTCCAAGCAAACATGCCATTGGTTAGTCAGCTTTCTTCACTATAAGAAACACCTGAGGTAATCAACCTATAATGAGAAAATGTTGGTTTGGCTCACAGTTTTGGAGGTTTCGGTCCCTGATGGTTGGCCTTGTTGTTTGCCACCCATGGTGGTACTTCGTGGTGGAAGTGTGCAATGGAGCAAAACTGTTCCCATCATGTCCAGGAAGTGAAAAAGAAGGACAGAAAAGACCATGGTCCCACAAGCCCCCCCAAAGACACACTCAAAACGACTTGAGGATCCTCCTACCCAGCTCCATCTCTTAAGGATTAACTACTTTCCAAGAGTACCACACTGGAGAACAAGCCTTTAACACACAGGCTTCTGAGGGAGAGTTAACCAGACCGTAGCAGCCATTTTTAGCCAGGTGCCTCATGTTCATAGAAGGGCTTTCCCACAAATGTTCATAGCAACTTCATTCACACAAAAACAAGAATTAAAAATAATTTGACTATCCATCTACAGGTGAATTATTTATAACTTGTAGTCAATACATGTGGTGGTTTGAATATGAACTGTGCCCCATATGCTTATGTGTCTGAACATTTGGTTCCTTAGCTGATGATACTGTTTTGGAAGGTGGAGAGTTGCCGGAAGAAGTGGGTCATTAGACATTTTATAGCCTGGCCCTGCTTCCTATCCACTCTCTGTGGATACACTATAACCAGCCTCTCCACACTCCTGCAACTGTGCCTTCCCACCATGATGGACTGTATCCCTTACAACTGTAAGCCAAAGTTAACCCTTCCACCTCTCAGTTTCTTCTTGTCAGGAATTTGGTCACTACAAAAAGATAAGTAATGTAATAGATATGTAGGAAATGGTCAACAATAAAAAGTAATGAAGCATTGTTGCATGCAATATCATTGATAAATCTTAATTATATTGAGTAACAAACAAACAAATGTTGTAAGAAAGAGTATACACTGAGCCTGGTGTGCTGGTGCATGCCTTTAATCCCAGCACTTGGGAGGCAGAGGCAGGTGGATCTCTGTGAGTTCAAGGCCAGCCTGGTCTACAGAGAGAGTTCTAGGCCAGCTGGGGCTGTAGGGAGACCCTGTCTTAAAAAAAACAAAAAAAAAAAAAAACCCAGAAAAAGAAAGAGTATACACTATACAGTTTCATTTATAAAGAAGACTACAAAAGGCCAAGTCATATATAAATGAAAGGAAGCACAGCAGTTGTTGCCTGAGGACAAGGTGAGGATGGTGGAAAGAAAAGAGGGGAGAAGACTCCTGGGGTAGTGAGTAGTAGGTGTACTCATTAGCTTGAGTATAGTGATGGTGTCAGAGTTTTGCCCTCATATCAAAGTTTATCAAATACCATACTTCAAATAAGTGCAATTTATTGTGGCCAATAATACCTCAGGAGGTAGTGTTGCAATAAAGTACCATGACCAAAACAACCTGTGAAAGAAAGCTTATTTGGCCTTGCAGCCGAAGAGGGATGAGAGTCCATCTTGGCAGGGAGACATGCCAGCAAGCAGCAGGCATGGTGGCAGGGGCAGGAAGCTAAGAGATCATCTTCAGCTGCAAACACGAAGCAGAGAGAGTGAACTGGGAGGGGGCTGTGAACTCTCAAAGCCTGGCTCCAATGGCATGTTTCCCTCAGCTAGGCTAAACCTCCTAAAGATTCCATGACCTTCCCAAAACAGCACCACCAACTGGAGATGAATGTTCCAGTGCTTGCGTCTATGGGCACAGTCCTCATTCAGTCCATCACATCCCGCTTAACTTCCCCTTAGATTGGATCTGGATCTCTTTGGTGGGAAGGAGTAAGAGTGTTGTATGATGACGCTCTTTATAAGATGTTTCACATAACTTGGGCAGTATATTCAGGATGAAGGAACTCCTCTGAGTGCCTTGGCCACCTCTAGATGCCCCAGAGCCCCAGGACTTCATGTCATCTTAGCCTGTGCCCCCATAGGGTCTTGTCTGAGATGTGGAGGCATAGTGTCACTTCTGTATCCTACCAACACCAGACACCCACAGTGATGTTTCTCTCTACTCAGGTACCCAGCCATCACTCATGCTGAACATGTGGTCCATAGTCTCTAATGCTGAATATTCTGGGTCAGGCGAGCCTCAGGATCTTCATCTCCGGACATTTCTATCTTAAATCCCTTGAGATTTTTTTCTTTAAGTCAAGTCCTGTCTTCCAGCAGGTGTCAGGAGGATTAACTAGATAAAATCTAAAGGAACAGAGGAGGATCTTAAGGGCTAAATAGCATATGTTTGCCAGAGAGAGACTATCTAGGGAAACCACAGACATAGATGGCAAGACGATGAGAAAATATCTCTTGGGGCTTCTTGTGCTCCTGTCTGTCATTGCTAAAGGCTGGAGGGAGGCAGGGTGATTTTCCACAGTATTTGCTCCTAAAAGTTTCATCTGGGCTTTTGCTTCATGTAAAAAATATGCACTGTGGTTTGAATTCTGCCCCCTACTCCACAATTCATGTGTTGAAGTCTTAGCTTCCATTACCCAGAATGTGGCCTCATACAGGAATAAAATCATTGCCGGTGAAATGAATGAGTTAAAATGAGGTCATATTGGAGTAGAGGAGGGTGCTAGTCCAATGTGTTCATGTCCTTACAGAAAGGAGATTTGGACAGAGAAGCATACATGAAGAGAAAAAAGAGGATGGAAAGTGCTGCAGGTTAAACTTGGCCATCTACAGGCTTTAGAGAACAGCCAGAGGAGACCCTTCCTTCATATCCCTCCAAAGGAATGAAGCCTATGGACACCTTGACTTTGAACTTCCAGCTGTACTCTCATGATAGGTCTCACCTGGCTTCTGTTAAGCAGAACCCTCCATGTTCCCTGGATTCTTTCACTTCAAGTAGTGTAAACATTGTAGCATGTCGTATTGGTTAGTTTTTGTCAACTAGAGACAAACTGGCGACATCTGAGAAGAGGGAACCTCAGTTGAGGAGTTTCCTCTGTCAGATTGGCCTGCAGCCATGTCTGTGAGGCATTTTCTTAATTGCTAATCCTGCTGTAGGAAGGCTCAGCCCACTGTGGGCAGTACCATCCTTAGGCTGGTTGGCCTGGGCTGCATAAGAAAGGTGGTGGAACAAGCTAGGGAAAGCAAGCCTAGAGGTTGCATCCTCCCTGGTGGCTGCTTCAGTTCCTGCATTCAGGATCCTACTCCAGTTTCTGACCTGAATAAACACATGCCAGTTCACTTGGCTTTTTATGTGGATGCTGGGAGTCAAGCTCAGGTCTCGGGCTTGCACAGGAAGCACTTCTATTGGCTGAGGAATCTCCCCAGCCCCTGGTGAGTAATGCTTATGCAAACAATAAATGTGAGGTAGAAGTGAATAATAAAATAAATACTGTCAGGTAAACTCAGAAAACTGGGGTCATGAAAGATGAAAAACTAATGATCTAACAGCAGGTCTTTGTTACCATTGGGGATATGGCTTAAATGAAGTGCATCTCTCTAGTGCTCTTGGGGGGAGGGGCGTTGCATATATAGTGAAAGATGAGGTGGCTGTCAACTTCATTACAACCTCTTTCTCTCCATCTTCTAAATTTCTTCTGATTTTTGCTTGGGAGTTCATACCAATTCAATCAGCTGATTTTCTCCCAACCCTAGACAAAACTATTCAGTGCAGCTCACTACCCACTTATACTCAACATGTATGATGTACCACACACACACACACACACACACACACACACACCTAACATGTGTGATGTGACCATCCAGGGGTGGCTATGGGACTTTTCTCCTGGAATGCCCGGACAGATATGGTCCCTCTTTTGTGTAGGTACCCAAGTGAGTCCTGGAACCAGGCAGTCATTTCTTTTTCTGCAATGAATAAAGATAACCTAGGACAAATCCAACACCCAGAGGAGAGTGGAGGCAAGGAAGATGGAGAGAGAGCGTAAGGCTTTTTAGCAACTCTGCAGACTTCTGTATTGAGTCACGTCAAGGCACACAACTTCCAGACTTCTTTGTTATAGGTGACAATATATTCTTTTTTTTAAATTTAAGCCAATTTGAGTTGGTTGGTTATGTCAATCTGAAAATCTACTGATTGGTGCAAAATTCAGGAGGATAATTTTTATTCAAAAACCCCTGTGTAGAGAGATGGGGCTATAATTCAGAATCTTTCTGATTTGAGAAAGTTAATTCAGCACCTATATTGTACATTCTATAACATCCCAGTACAGTGCAGGGCAACCATCTGCAATCAACTTGTTAATATTTCTGCAGTGGAACAAATGAATATTCATACCGGGAGGATAAACAAAGACTATAAATAGTCTCACAGCAGTTCAGGTCAAGCTTTGTCACTGAGGGAGCTTGCTTTAAACCTTGGGGGAAATCTAGTTCTATTTTCACAGAGTATTGGATTCTATGTTGCGGATAAATGATTATTTGTCTCATTCCGCTCTTCTTCCTGCCCTTAAGTTCCTTTTAGTTAAGTTGGAAGATGTCATTTTAATAATTGAAGCATTCTAGCTTACAGTAATGTCTAGGCAGTGCTAGATTTTTGTGGTACAATAGCTCATGGATATGGATGTAACACTCTCTGGTGGTGTTTATTCACAGAATTAATCCTGACTGACACATATATATTAAATGTCTAGGATGTTTATAGCAGAATCCTACAGCCAGAGAAAGAACAGACTGAATGGAAGGATAATGAATTCGGTGTTTTAAAGGATACTGGAAGCTGAGCCTAGCGATAATCCAAGCTACTCAGGAATCTGAAGTGGGAGGGAGGAAAAGTTAACCTATGCTACAAAGTAAGTTCAAGCCTAGCCTGGGAAGCTTAGTAAGACCCTGTCTCAAAATAAAAAGTAAAAAGATATAGCTCAGTAGTAAAGTGCTTGCCTAATGTATACAAGGCCCTAGTTCAATCCCAGAACCACAATAAAATAAATAATGATCCTGGCAGGTACAAAAGACTAAATAGCATTTCCTTGATTGAAAGAATCTTACAGCGATCCTGCCAGCCTTAGGTCTTCTTCCTTCTACTACAGGCTCCTCAGAGAAGCCACAGCGGGGCTGGGGACAGAGGAATGAGGTTCTTTACAGAAGGACCCCTCAGTGGGAGCAGGCTGAAGGATGGGCAGGACACGGAAGAATCTCAGGCCAGAGAATTTTATCTTGATCCCACAGAAACAGTGATGTCCACTCAAAGCTGCTTCCAATCTTTCCAGGAGGTACAGATGAAATATAGGGGTTGGAGTCAGCAGGTCTGGGACAGATTTGGGTTCGTTCACTTGCAGGAAATTCTCTCAGTCCCAGCTCCCAGTTCTTGAGAATTTCTCGTGCTGAGGATCAGGGAAAAGTGAGTGTGCCGTTGCTCCACAACCTCCCTCCCCTGGAGACAATCAGATGCAACGGGGAGTCTGGTCAAGCCTATCTCAGTTTATTGTAGGGAGCACAACAGTTATACAGGCAAGCATCACAAAGAGATGCCTAGGGCGTGAAATGGACAGCCAATGACCTTAAGGGCCAAGGCAGTACAGGCTGTATTCCAAGCAGTTTTAATGGCCAGCATGGGCTGTTCACTAGCTGTCCACGAGTGAGGGAATAACTAGGGCCAATTAGAAGATTTTTAAAAACAATTTTGACTGCACCTACCTTACTTCCTTCAGGCACCATCTTTTCTAGGCAAGCCCTATTGATTTGTAAAGCCCTTTACTTAAGGTGTCAGTTTTCTCAATGTGACATTATTTCTCTCACAGACTAGGGGGAAGATGAATCTGTAAAGACACCTATTGCAATGAATTCATGACTGTGGCTACCACTTCTCCCCCAGGCCCTTCTGGCCTGCCAGTCTTCTTGAGTAGTGCTGGGTCCAAGGCCTCACCTACAAAGGGTTCCACAACCTCTCAAAACAGAGCCATCAGCTGGGGACCAAGTCCTCACACACATGAACCTGTGAGGGGACAGTACCCTCAAACCACAGTGACAATAAAGTGGGAGATCTAAGTAACGTGTTTCCCTGAGTTCTGTGAACAGTTGTAGCAAGTTGTTGGACTTGAGGAAAGGGTCATTGGAACTGTCTAATTCTAGAGCCAATTAGATGTGCTCAAGTTCTGAGGCCTTGTGGCTGGTATGTGAACTAGGGGCAGTGTTGTGGGATGGAACTTACCCTGTGGGGTCTGCCCAAACTCTAGGTAGAGTCAGAAGGGAGTGGAAAAACAGGCCATCTGCTTAGTGTCTGAAAAGCTAAGGAATTACTTGCTGTGAGGAAGCCATCCCACCTATATACACATTTGATGTCAGATGTGATGGGGCAAAAACCATTCACAGTCTCACAGCTAGAACTAGCTCTGTCCTGGCTCAAGTCCAATATTCTTTGCCCTTGACCTTCAGAACCATGCCTGATTCACTGTTATAGATTTTAGTAGGATGCATTGCATAAGGATCATTATTAGAACCTTCAGGCGTGGATTTCTAAGGATGGGGATGCCTGTCAAATAGGCACTGCAGGGAGCGACATCGATGGAGCCTCCAGCCTCACCCACCGCCACCTCAGAGGTCAGGCTTCCAGACAGAGCAAGGTAAAGACAGGAAGTCAGCCCTATTCCTGGAGAATGGACTCCTTTAAGAGAACTTTGGGTCGGCAGCTCCCTATCACCCTCAACAAACCCTTCTTAGAACAGTGCAGAAGTCCAAGATTCTTCCTGTCCAAGTCCCAGTCCTTCCTTCCTTCTCTACAACCACCAGCCCTGTACCACAATCTGCACCTCCTCCTCACCCTTCTTCTTTCTCCCCTTCCTCCTCTTCCTCCTCTTCCTCTTCCATCTCCTCTCTTTCCTTTGTTTTCCTGACATTTCCTCCTGTAAACCTCTTGTTTTCTGCTTCATAGAGGACCCAGAAGAACACGCTCCTAAATAACTCTTTGGCAAGATCGGTGTGGCCACAATACAAAGCCTGCCCTACCTCTAGCTTCCTCTTAGACTTTAAGAGCAGACCAGGTTAGAAAATACTTTCCTTGTCGGCCCAAAGTTTGTGCTTTCCCCTCTGTCCACGCTAGGGTTTTTTCTCTGACAAAGACACCAGCCTGGATCAAAAATGAAAACCTGCCAAATTGGCAGCCAACAGAAGCTCCCGCACGAACCAGGATCCCAACCCCATTCATCGTTTTCAATAGGAAAATGAATCTTCTGGTTCTGAAGATTATACCTGGCCATGTAGAGATAACAGGGAATTACATGCTTTTAGAGAAGCCTTGTTAAAAAGGCATATGTGCTTTATAGTATTTAAGTCAAGGTTTGAATGTGAATGTGTGTGTGTGTGTGTGTGTGTGTGTGGCATTTTACCATAAAGGATATGACAGATTCTTATTCATCTCCCCTAAGATAACAAAGAGGGAAAAGATATAATATAGGTCTTCTCCTAGGTGGCTTCATTCTATTTCTAAATCAACATATGATGAGAAAATGGTGAAGGAAGTGAGGTGGGAATACTGTTGGAGGACATATTGTTGTAGCTGTTGTTTTTTTCTGCTGCCTCTGCTGTGTGTGTGTGTGTGTGTGTGTGTGTGTGTATGCACACGTGTGTGTACCACGTGCCAGAGGACAACCTCAGCTTAGATGTCACCTGCCTTGTTTATTTTTATTGTTTGTTTTTTTTTTTTAAGGGGAGAGAGCGAACGCAGTCCCCCACTACCACAAATTATGCAGTCGAGTTTCCCACATTTGGGGAGATCGCAGGGGTCAGCACATCCCAAGTGCGATGGATGAGCCTCACCCTGGGAAAACCACCTTCGTGATCATGGTTTCTCCCTTGCCAGGTAAGTATACCTGCCTTGTTTTCTGAGACAGGGTGTCTCATTGGTCTAAGACTCGCCAAGTAGGGTAGGCTGGGTGGCCAGCGAGCCCCAGGGCTCTGCCTGTCTCCTTTCCAGCACCGGGGTTACAGGTGTATGTCACCATGACTAGCATTTAAAAATAATGGAGGGTATTTATTTTTATTTAATATGTATGATTTTTTACCTGCATGTATGTAAGTGTACTACATGTGTGCAGGTCAGAAGGTGATTTCCTGGAACCAAAGTTATAGATAGCCATCACTGAGGTGCAGGAAAGGAACCCAGTCTTCTAGAAGAATAACTGGCACTCAACCACTGAGCCATCTCTCCAGCCTGTTGTGTGTGCGTGTGTGTGTGTGTGCGTGTGTGTGTGTGTGTGCGTGTGTGTATATGTGTGTGTGTGTGCATGTGTGTGTGTATGTGTGTGTGTGCGTGTGTGTGTGTGTGCATGCTTGCGTACATGTGTGTGTGTGTGTGTGTGTGTGTGTGTGTTTTCTAGGGATCAAACTTTGGTCCTCATGCTCCCAGGACGAGCACTTTAGTGACAGCTGTCTGCCCAGCCTGAGAGACAATTTGGAATGCACATCTGTGAAGTATCTGCAGGAAGAGGACAGAGCATCCACAAGCCTTCTTGAGACTAGCAGGCCGCCCTCAGGGTTGGTGGGACAGTACAACCAAGCAGGTAGGAGATGCAGAGGGCTGGAGGGCACACTGGAGCTCAGCAGTCTTCTAACCTTCCCTGCGGAACCTCTTAGAGACGAGGCGGCCATCTGCAACCCCATGTCCCACCCTGGCTACTTTGCCCGCACACCTGCAGGCCCTCTGGTTCCTCTCACTCAGGCCCTGTGTTTTAGAGTCTGGCAGGCTCTGCTCCTGGCCTTGACCCTCTCTTTGTTCTACTTCCGTCCTCTGTGATCTTGCCTGTTTCCGCATAGTCCAGTGGTTCTCCTCAGAGTACAGTGACGCCTTTTCTTGCAGACTCCAGTGTTTTCCTCTGAGGTGCCCATCATCTGACATAAGTGCGCCCCCACGCTCTGGTCCTCCTTTCTCACAAGTCCCCTCACTCCTGCATCTTCCAGGCTCTTCTGCTCCTCAGATGTTTTTTTTCTTCACACTCACCCCCAGGGGAGCTTCTGTCCCCTCTTGTGTGTCCCTTTCTAGGTGAGAGTGTTCTGCCTGCTGCTTGCCTGCCAATGTTTTGGGAATAATGAAAATGAAAACAGCTTGTTTATTATGCACTCCTCACATACTGAACATCACTTACATGCACTCATCAGCATTTAATAGGTTCGGTTATCACCCTACACAGAAGAGCACACTAAGTTACACAGATTATATCCATACTTCTACCTGACTTTATTAATTTTTTTTTTTTGTCTTTTTTCAAAACAGGGTCTCCCTGTAGCCCCAGCTGTCCTGGAACTCACTCTGTAGACCATGCTGGCCTTGAACTCACAATGATCCACCTGCCTCTGCCTCCCAAGTGCTAGGATTAAAGGCGTGCAATACCACGCCCGGCTTCCACCTGACTTTTTACCTGAGATCATCTATTGTATTTTCAAATGCCTAGAACACATTTCTTCCTCGTGCCTATGCTCCTAGTGGGCCATGTCCATTTCCTCATAATCATTTCCTCCAGCCCCCCCACCATTACTTTATTTTTTATTAATTTTTATTTATTTCTGTATGTGTATGAATGTACTGTCTGCATGCAAGTCTGTGCACCCGTGTCGTGCAACGCCGCGGAGTTCAGAAGAGGGTCTCAGATTCCCCTGGAACTGGAGTTCTCCTGGAATTGGAGTTTCAGACGGCTCTCAGCCACCATGTGGGTGCTGGGGATCGAACCCGGGTCCTCTGTAAGAGCGGTCGACGCTCTTAACCGCTAGGCCATCTCTCCAGCCCACTTTATTTACACCGTTCCTTTCCTTCCCCCTGCCTCTTCCCTTCCCTTCCCTGTCCTCTGCCCCCCCCTTTCTTTCCCTTCCCTCTTTCCAATTCCCTCATTTCCAGTAGGACATCTCTTCTTTTTCCAGTTCCCAGGGAGAGGAGATTATTTTTTTCCTCTTCTTCCTCATCAAGTCTTGTCATTCAAATAGATTTCTTTCAAATATCCTTTCCTCTAATGCTCTTCTCTTTTGTGGGCTAGGATAAAAAGTATCACTTTGAGAGTCTTTTTGGTGGCGAACACTGGGTTGTCCGAGGCACTGTTGGTATGTATGGATAGATTAGGGAAAGGAGAAGAGCTTCTGGAAGTCAGATGGCCTGAGAAGAAGGCCTGCTCACTAGTCTCTTTTCTCATTTATTCCTCTAGGGAAAACAGCCTAACACTTCCCTGAGCATAAGCCTTGCCAGACCTTAAATCCCACACCCCTTCGCAACTATGGGTGTCCTCGTCCTAGTTCTGCCCAGTGGTCATGGCATGGTTTGAACATGAAATCTTCCTGCACAGGCTCTTGTGTTGGAATATGGGGCCCCCAGCTCCTGAGACTATTCTTGGGGATGACGGAGTCTTTGGGAGGCAGGACCTAGCTGGGGAAGTAGTGCAGTGGGGGTGTGGCTTTGAAGGCTATACATGGTCCTTGCCCCTGCCCCGCTTCCTGTCCGCTCTAAAGTGAACTGCCTTCTCTTCCTCACACTAATCCCAGACAAATGGCAGACTTGTAGTCTGCATTATTTCATGAGAGAAATTGTTTCTGCCTTGACTCCAAGAGGCTGTTGATTTGAGTGTCAGTGTGTGAGGGGATGGATGAAGAACAAAAGGGTTTTTTTGGTCCTTTTGAGACAGGGTCTCCCTATAGCCCCAGCTGGCCTGGAACTCACTCTGTAGACCAGGCTCACAGAGATCCTCCTGCCTCTACCTCCTGACTACTGGGATTAAAGGTGTGGGCCACCACACCTGGCAAAAACCAAATTTTTTAAGAAGTCCAGAAGGTCTCTGCCAACAGCAGGCTCATGTCCCACTCTCTACATGCCAGGAAAATGAAGTTCACTAACACAACTTCCTTAGAGAAATGGTCTGAGAGAAAAATCCAGAGAAGGGAGAATATGTTCCACTCCTAGAGCACATAGAGGACTGAGAGCTGGAGTTCAAGGGATCTGTGTGAGAAACCATTTTACAGACTTCATTTTTTAAGTTGGGAAAACCTCTGGGAACATATGACTTCCTGTGGGATGGAAGAGGGTTGAGTCTAACGACTAAACCCTGAATGTGACCACCGTATGCTTGCCGCCTACCTGAGTTCACCTGTCTTCTTTTCCTGCCCGTCATCACTGCTGCCGCGTGTCTACATGGAGACAGTCTCCCCGTCTGTTTCTCAGCCTCCTTTCTTTCTCTCACCAGTGTCTCTTAAATTCGACTGCTGGATTTGTCTTTCCACAAAGCTAATGCCATCACAAACATGAATCTATCTGCTCAAGAGTCTAAAATCTTCGCTATTTCTGACAAAGAAAAAGCCAGAAACTGTCACAGATACACACACCCCAGACCTCTTTACCTCCCCCACCTTTAAACATTTAAGCCATTCCACTAATACAGCCTCTCTCTTTTCTAGTTATGCAGGTCAAGAACTATGGAGTCTGCTTGAATGCTTTCTGTCTGTTACACACCTAGTGTATCCATGACTACAGCCTCCACCGATGCTCACCTTCGCAGCTGCTCAGCTGGTCTTAGCTGCTTTGATGGTTTACCTGGTTCCTCTTTCCTAACCTTTCTCCTTGCTGCTTCTCCAGTACTAACCAAGTAGCTAGAGATAGCCCACTAAATCGCTGAGATCTTTTCCAGTAAAAGGCAAAGTGAGACCTCTCAGTGGCCTACAAGGCCCGGTGCAACTTGCGTCCCCATTTCCTCCTTGGCTTAATCTTCAAATCGTTCCTTGTTTGTTCACTCTAGATGTTTTGTTTCCTTTGGTATTCTGTGGAACAGATTCTACCTCAGGGCCTTTGCATTTTCTTTCTTTTTTTTTTTTTTATATGGAACGTTTCACGAATTTGCGTGTCATCCTTGCGCAGGGGCCATGCTAATCTTCTCTGTATCATTCCAATTTTAGTATATGTGCTGCCGAAGCGAGCACGGCCTTTGCATTTTCTAGTCCATCTTCCTTAAATTTCCAAGTCCAAGGAATGACCACCAAAGCTTTGATGGTGCAGAGCCAATGCCTGATGTTTGCTGTAAGGACTACAGAGATCATCTGTGGATCAAATATGTCTGGTAGCCAATAAGCCACAGTATTTGAGAGGAATGCTGTTTGGAAGTGTTAGGTTATAAAAAGGCATGCACCCCAATAAAAGGCACATGAGGCTTAGGTCACTCTAGGATCATGCTTTACTTCCATGTGGGACTGCTAGCATGAGCCGCCTGCAGACATGTGGTTGGGGGCAGGGGCAGGAAGAGGGGCAGGACGGGGGGTGCAGAGAGGCAGAGAGAGACAGAGAGAGACATAGAGAGAGAGATATGGTGGCTGGGGTCCACCCATTTATAGCCATGGGGTGGGGCCTCAAGTACAGGGGAAGGGGTCAGAAGATTGACAGCTTCTGGAGGAAGTGGGCACCTGTGTGCCCCTTGGGATTCTGGGAAGCCGGGACCTAACAGGAAGAATGGTGCATGAGTGAACCTTTAAAGCACTCCAACAGAGCCAAGTATGGTAGCATACACCCCCAGTCCCAGTTGGGGAGCCTGGGGCAGGAGGATCCTGAGTTCTAAGCCAGCCTGAGCTAAACAGTGAAACCTTATCTCAAGAAAAAAAGGTGGAAGGTCAGTGAACTGGCTTAGAAGGTAAAGGCACTTGCCAGCAAGCCTGAAGATCTGAGTTCAAATCCCAGAACACATATAGTGATGGAAGGAGACAACCAGCTCTGCAGTCATACTGCCCTCCACATGTGTGCTTTGGCAAGGACATCTCCATTCCACATTACATGTGCACACGTGTATATGCACACACACACACATGCACACACACATAACACATACATACACACACACATATATCCCAAAGGAAGCTCTTTCATATAAAGAGGGGCTCTTCCCAGGGAGAGCAGAAACCTTTTAAGATACATGCAAAGTTTCAGAACTGCATAGCACAGCACTGAAATTTTTTCATTGATTAACATATATTGGTTATTTCAAGCACTGTGGTCATTCTGCAAAGGGCCTGGACCATGCTACACTGTATTTTCTCCTACACAATGTCCAGTTCTGATCACATAGTAGGTTGTCAATAATTGATAACTTAATAAATGTCTGCAAATATCTTCCCGTTTCAGTGTGAAATACTGATGCTAATTGTAGCCCTTTGCCAGTTTTTCTTTTTGGAATTCAGGCATTCACATTACTTTGTATACTCTGTTCCCACTTAAAAAGTGCCCCACTGTGATAGTTTGAATACACAATGTTTTCCATAGACAGCTTGTGTTAAACACTTGGTCCTCCACGGGTGATGCTATTTTGGGATATGCAAACTTTGGGAGGTGGGGCCTAGCTACAGGCATGACTTTGAGGTTATAGCTGGTCCCCACATCCTTCCTATCTCTCTCGCTTCTCTCTCTCTCTCTCTCTCTCTCTCTCTCTCTCTCTCTCTCTCTCNTACCTTGACTTTATTAGCTGTGTTGAAGCTTCTTGGTTCTGAAGCAGCAGGAAACACAAACTAGATCCCAAGATGAAAGGCTTCTTTCCCTTCTCATAATCCCTTTATTTTCCCTGGTTTTCTTTTTTTTTTTTTTTTGGTCTTTTTCAGACTGGGTCTCCCTGTAGCCCCAGCTGTCCTGGAACTCGCTCTGTAGACCAGGCTGGCCTTGAACTCACAAAGATCCACCTGCCTCTGCCTCCCAAGTGCTAGGATTAAAGGCGTGCGCTAACACGCCTGGCTTAAACATTTCCTCTTTTAAGTTGCTTCTGTTTGATATTTTGTCACAGCAGTAATAAAAATGACAAATACACCTATCTAAAGTGAGAAAATAGCTTTAAGGAAATTGAGGGGCCCTGGAATGATTCTGCAGAACAGAGTTGGAAAAGGGGTGGTTGGGCCTTTTCCAAAATACAGTGGCAGCTCTGGCAAGCTCAAGCCCATGCAGAAGAGTCAACGGTGGGCTATGGGGGATTTTTAAGGTGGTCAACTCACTCACTAACCACCAGGATGCACCACCAGTGGCCCTCTCCCAACCTGCTTCTGCCAATAGGATGCTGGCCTTTGGAAAATCTAGCCTTCCTTCCCCTATGTCACCGGAGCAGAGATGACCCAGCTGTCTTCTTCCTCCCAGCAAAGGCACAGGGTAAAGCCAAGTTCCCAGAGCTTGCTGGGTGAGTTTCAGGGCTCTGCAAGGACGCTCTTACCCATCATCCCATCATCCATCTACTCATGGTGTGATGGTGTAAGCTTCTCCAGTTGCACCAGCAACACACGGTGTGGCACCAACAACTCGCTGTTACCATCTTCCAAGACAACTGAGAGCCCATTTTTGCCCCCAGCTATGTCATGTCCATCTCAGAAGCTTGTGTGATTCCCTTTACCCTCAGATAAAGCAAACACATTGTCCTCAGTGATCCTCAAGATCCCTTCCTGCTCCAGGAAGCGATGACTCCAAATTCAGGCCTTAACCCGCAGATGACACAAGCTCTTCTCTATTTTCTTCTGCCAACCCGCATTTCTTTCTTTTTCATCTCCTTCCTTATCTCCTCTGCCTTATGGAACTAGGAGTGAAAGGAAATTCAAGTCCATCATTTTTGCAGTTTGTGAAGCTGCAGTCCACCAATCTTGTGGTTTGTTTGCAGCCGTTAGACAAAGGTTTGTTAGGGGATGTTTTGGAGGTTCCATAGCCTGGTGGAGGGGACAGTGGCATGATCTGAAGATGCTTGGAAGAGAAGAACTGAGAGACGGGGGGAGTAAGAGAGGCTTGGGTAACTAATGTTCTAGCACTGGAACTGTGTCTTAAGGAACGCTTAGGAATTATCCATGCCTTTGTCACTGCTATTCCAGCCAAGAAACCATCGCCCGGCGTTTCCTGTGGCAGTTCAGCCTCATTCTTTATGATCCAATCTCAATAGAGGAAGTAGACGCCCACACTTGTTACACTTGGAATGGACTGGGGAACAAATATGCTGAATGAATTAAATCAGTCACAAAAAGCCAAATACTGCCTGATTCCCTGCACACAAGATAGCTAAGTTCTTTTTTTTTTTGAGACAGGGCCTTCCTTTAGTCTCAGCTGGCCTGGAGCTCGCTCTGTAGACCAGGCTGGCCTTGAACTCACAGAAATCCTCCTGCCTCTGCCTCCTGAGTGCTGGGAGAAATAGCTAAATTCTGAAAAAAAAAAAGGAGAACGGTTATAAGGTGGGGACTGGCCTTGGGGAACAAAGAAAGGAAGACGGGAACCAGTACTTAATAAGTACAGAGTTCCAGCACTTAATAAGTACAGAGTTCCAGCACTTAATAAGGACAGAGTTCCAGCACTTAATAAGTACAGAGTTCCAACACTTAATAAGGACAGAGTTCCAGCACTTAATAAGGACAGAGTTCCAGCACTTAATAAGGACAGAGTTCCAGCACTTAATAAGGACAGAGTTTCAGTTTGAGGGAGACAAGAAGGTTCCGGAGATGGATGGTGATGATAGTTACATAAGAGTGTGGATATTTTAATGCCACAGAACCAAACACTTAAAAATGGTGAAAGCAGACTAGAGAGCAGTTAAGAGCTGTGCTTGCACAGGGCCTAGATTCAATCCCCAGCACCCATGTCGGGCTGCTCTCAGGACTGACTGCCTTTAATTACAGCTCCGGGTAATGCAATGCCCTCTTTTGGCCTCTGCAGGCACCTGCATATAGTGGTATACCTACAGAGATAATATCCATAAGCATAAAGTTAAAAAAGTCTTTAAAAACTGGTTAAAGTGATAAATTCTGTATGATGTTACCAAAATAAAAACTTTAAAGTTAGATTCAAATTACAACTGGACAAGAAAAAGATTTCATTCCCTATAAGGCCAAGATGTGTCTGCACTCCCAATCCTTCGCTCTTCTCTGCTTGGTGCTTGACTTCCTTCCTTCCTATTACCTCCCACGATTCAATGTGTTTCTGGTAAGTTTCATAAGATCGCTGATGTTTTTTTTTTTTCATGTCTACATGAACACTTTGAACTGTGTTTAGCACATAGCATATACTTTAAGAAGAATTTATTGAAGGAAAAACTGAAGAATATAAGATGTAAAGTACAATAGTTATGTCAAATATATTATGCATTTTGAGTGGCCTTCACCTGTGGACTTTGTTACCAAAAGCAGTATGAGACCAAGGAACTCCATGTGCAGATCACTGCTCCTGACAGCATCAGCAATTTGACTCCGGACATCTTTTGGTGAGTGACTGACAGAGACCTGAAACTAAACCAGGAAGTGAACTGCTCGCAGTCCCTTCAACAGGGCAGGCATGTCTCATGCTTATTGGCTGCAAGAACAGAAGCTATAGCTTGGAAGGGTTGGGGCAATTCAGGCAATTCATTCCCTAATCTATAAAGGAATTTTTTTTGTGTGCGTTTGAGTGTACTGTCTGCATGTAGGTTGGTGCACCCATGTCATGCAATGCCTCGGAGGTTAGAAGAAGGTGTCAGATTCCCCTGGAACTGGAGTTAAAGACGGTTCTTAGCCGCTATGTGGGTACTGGGAATCGAACCTGGGTCCTCTGCAAGAGCACTTGGCACTCTTAACCACTGAGCCAATCTCTCCAAGCCCCAAGAAGTCTTAAATTAAGGGCTCCATGGGTTGTTCATCCCAGTGGCTCAGTGCCACCCAGGCTCCAGTTTGTCTCCCCACCCTTACTCTCCAGCAAGTGGCTTCATCCTTAGGTCACCATGACTCTCTTAGTTACAGGTGTAACTGTTAAACTCCCTGGATAAGGAGAAACTGTCCTTCCTTCTCTTTTGGGCAAGTGAAAGTCTTTCCAAGAAGACCCATCACAGAAATTGCATGCTGTGTTCATGCCTAAACTATTCATACACAAAGGCAGTAATACCACCGTCACTGGCTGAGACTCCTAAAGACACCTGGGACTAGGGATGTGTCCAGCCTTCTTCAGGGGACATGGAAGCTGAGGGAATAGAGGCATAGTTTAATTTCTCATCTTAGGAAAAATGCCTTTGGGCAAGGCAAGCAGTAGTGTCTTCCCCGAGCTGAAATTCAGAGCTTGGATTCATGCCATAATATACATGCTGTTGCCAAACAGGAAGCATATGCCCCTAGAGGTGGGAATGGATGTGGAGCACCATGGTAGACCCAGTGACCTTAGCTGACTTGGGATACACCCACCTTCCAACAGCAGAATATTTGACTAAATGGGAGGAGCTAACCGCAAAAAGCCATGTACTATATTCTCAGAATTAAGAGATAGTCTAGAAAAGACAAAACTGTGTAGCGAAAACTGAAAGACTGATGGTTACTAAGAGTTAGGGGAGATGGAGACAAGGGTTACCAGGTACAGAAGAGCCCATTTTAGGGCAATACAGTTATTCTACATTATATCACAATGATGGATATGTGTTTATACATGTGTCCAGACATTAAGAGTGTTGTGCATTCTGTGGCTAGGGATGATAATTGTGGTTCATCCTAGCTTCATAAATTTCAAGAAATACATCATTCTGGGGCAAAATGTTGACAAGTGGTGCTTGTGTGTGCAATCTGGCAGAGGGCATGTGGGAAGTCCCCAGATTCTCACCCAGATTTCCTGTAAGCCTAAAACTGCTTTTCTAAAAAGTTATTTATGGACTAATATGTGCTAAGGAGAAAATAAAATAGAGTAAGACAGAAGAGAGTGAAGGGGACAAGCGGCCATCTTAGCTAGGAGGCCACAGAAGCCCCTCAGAGCAGAAGAAAGGTTTAAGTCATGAGAAGGAGGAAGCGTGTGTGAAGATCCCAGGGGGAGCATCCCAGGAAACAAGCTCCCAGAGGGAGGAAGAAGATGAGCACCTTTCCATGACATCGGGCTAGCCTGTGCCACTGACTTGGATCGTGGAAGGTAGAGGAGAGAGGGAAGAGATGAGACAGGAAACTTAACCAGGGCTTGTTAACATATCAATGAGCTTTTGAACAGGGAGGGCAAGTGGACAGAAGCCATGGGAATGAAAGGCCATTCACACAATGCAAGCAGGAGGTGGGCAGTAAGAGGGGACTGGAATATCCCTGCATCGACTCACCAGGAGACAGTAGATGACTAGGGATTTGGCTGGCTAGATGGGGAGCAGACTTGCTTTGGAAATAGAGACAGAGCACTCATAGATGGGCTGTGTATGGAGGAAACAAGGCAAATCAGAGATGCCTTTGGTTGGCCCAAGTAACTGTGTGGCAAGGGGAACAGAGATATTCATGTGAACCCTTACAATTAGATTTACTCTCATGGTGGCACACACATTTTTAAAATTTTATTTTTTTATGTGTATGAGTGTACTGTCTGCATGTAGGTCTGTGCACCCGTATTGTGCAATGCCGTGGAGGTCGTCTCTCCAGTGGCACACACTTTTAATCCCAGCACTTGGGAGGGAGATGCAGGCAGATCTCTGTGAGTTCAAGGCCAGCCTGATCTACATAGTGACTTCCAGGCTATCTGGGGCACAGGGAGACCCTGTCTAAAAAAAATTAGATTTACTCAAAGTGAGTATCCTGTATAAAACTATTGGTTTTCATCTTTTTTCTTATGGATCAGCTCATAGAACTTTTTTTCCTGAACAGTTTGTAGAATGTGCCCTGAGGGATAGACAAGGAAGGACTTAACATCAATAAATATCTTTGCCAGGACAACCTAGATTTTCTTAGATACAAAAGTTGGGGGCATGAAGCAGGTACCAAAAGAGAAGAAAGAGGAAAAGAAGTTACATCAGACAGTGCATAAGGAGTAAGAATGGAAAGGCTCAAGATTTCAAGACTTAGTCTTTAGGAGAACAGTGTCCATAGACCATAAATAGAGATAACCGGATGTCGAGTTCATTGGGAAGAAGAGAGAGGGGACACTGAGCTGGCTGCAGGTCAGGTTGAAGGAGACTTACGAACAGAGCATCTCAGAGGAGATGGTAGGCAAACAGCTGAATATAAGGAGTTTAGTAGTTCAAGAGAGTGTCTGAACCAGGAGTTAGAGACTATGCACCCTCCATGGAGAAGACTGGAGCCTTGAGGTCGGATAAGACCATTAAAACAAAACTGATGGAGGAAGCATTTTCCAAGAAGCCTCTGTCATGATTTTGATCTTTGTATGTCCCCAAAGCCCATGTGCTAAAGCCTCGATCTTCAATCAGAGGTGCAGTTGAGAGGTGGCGAAGCTTTTAGGAAACAGGGCCTTCTTAGAGCAAGATGGGATATTGGAGGCATAAACTTCAAGGGAATATTGGAAGCCCAGTCTCCCCTCTCCTCCGCTACTCCTGCTCTTCCTCTTTTCTTCTCCTCCTCCTCTTCTTACTCCTCTCTTCTTCTCTCCTCCTCCTCTTCCTCCTCCTCCTCCTCCCCTTCTTCTTCTTCTTCTTCTTCTTCTTCTTCTTCTTCTTCTTCTTCTTCTTCCTCCTCCTCCTCCTCCTCTGCTGTTTCTTCTGCTGCTGCTTCTCCTCCTCCTTCTCCTTCTCCTTCTTTTCCTTCTCCTCCTCCTCCTCCTTCTCCTTCTCCTCCTTCTTTTTCCTTCTCCTCCTTCTCCTTCTCCTTCTCCCCCTTCTCCTTCTCCTCCTCCTCCTCCTCCTCCTCCTCCTCCTTCTCTCCTCCTCCTTCTCCTCCTTCTCCTCCTCCTCCTCCTCTTCCTCCTTCTCCTCCTCCTTCTCCTCTTTCTCCTCCTCTTCCTCCTCTTCCTCCTCCTCCTCCTCCTCCTCCTTCTCCTTCTCCTTCTCCTTCTCCCCACCCCCTTCTCTCCTGGCAGGCCTCCTCTGTCACACACTTCTACCATAATGTACTGTGCCACTATAGATTCAAAGCGATAGGACCAAGTGACCTTCTACTGTGTCTTTAAAAGACAAGTGGAGTATCCTGTGTGGGCTGGGAATGAGTGTACAGAGTGGATATTCTTTTAGAAATGTAACTACAAGGGTATGATAAAGTGTCAGATTAGAAGCAGACTCCATGTGCTACAGGACTGAGAATTCTCAGGGAAACAATGATAGACTCTATACTGAAGAGAGAGAGGAAGAGTATCTGATATCACAAAGCAGATCATGTGATATCTGAAAACCTTGACAAATAGGAGGCCAGGCACTGAAAACAAGGAACCAGTCTGTCCAGCTCTTCAATCAGAAGCAGAAGAAGGGAGGAGTCTCCTACAAACTAAGTCAGACGGCCGGCCCTGATTTTAAAAGATATGGGGCAGTCAGCTCTAGACACAGGACAATTCAGATGCTTACGAGTTTGATCTAGTTGGGGGATTTGGTATTCGAATAACTCCTGTGTGACAAGTCAGCATTGGAGAAGTCTGTTTTGGTATTTTTATACAGAGGGATATAAAAACGTGCCCTTGTTAGAAGGAGAATATTGCTTGAAACTAAGCTATAAACAAGGTCCTGTAAACAAGGAACCATCACAAACCACTGAGTCTGGTGACACCTAGGTACAGCGCCTTGGTAGACCATAGCAGCCATTTCCAGGATGACCTGCCCAGCCACTAGCCACCAGACTATGCTGGGAAGTTTCTGTATCACCAGCAAATTTCTCAGAATTCGCTTCTACAAGAAATCTACCCCACTGGCCAAGACCTGGACTGAAAGTGAACAGATAGAGGGTAGGAAACAGAAGGCCAAGTCAAGCTAGGCAACCATGCTGCTTAAGTATAGTTCAAGCTGAAATTAGTCAGGAAAGATGAAGACCAGTGTGTATTTATACCAGAGGCAATATACTAAGAAGATAGAACAACTGCAAAATACATATACCCTAAACATTATGGCTCCTAATTCATGAAAGAACAGGTAAGTCCTGATAATAGTGGTTAAATGCAATATCTTACTCTCATCTCTAGATAGGACATCTGTGTATTTTATTTACTGTACTGGTTATCAACTTGACACAAACTAGAGACACTTGGGAAGAAGGAACTTCAAGAATTTCCTCCATCCAATTGGTCTGTGGGAATGACTGAGGCATTTTCTTAATTGCTAATTGATGTACAAAGGCCAAGCCCACTGTGGGAGGTACGTCCCTACCCAGGTAGGCCTGGGCCCTTTAAGAAAGCTAGCTGAGCAGTGTTCCTCTGTGGTCTCCGCCTGCATTCCTCCTCTGGGCTCCAGCCTTGTTCTCCTGCCCTGGCTTCACTTGATGATGATGTGACCTATGGGCTGACATAAGCCTCTTCCTCCTCTACCAGGTTGCTTTTGGTCATGGTGTTCATGACATAACAGAGGAAGGGCACGCTTACCTTTTCTACTGCTATGACGACGTCCCTGATAAAAGCAGCTAAGCAGGGAGAGGTGGGTTTGGGCTCAGGTTTGAAGGATGCAGTCCACCCTGGTGGGGAGTCCTGGCAGCAGGAGGAGGGAGGGGATGAGGAGCGAGGGGATGAAGAGCGAGGGGATGAGTCGCATTGTATCCAAGCCCAGGAAACAGAGAGAGACAAATGCTGGTGCTCAGCTCACTTTTCTGTCTTTCTCTTTTAATCAGTCTGGGATCCCAACCCATGGAATGGTGCCCCCACATTCAGGGTGGTCGTCCCTCCTCAGTTAGATCTCTCCAGGAACTTCCTCATAGACACACACAGAAGTGTGTTCTAGGGGATTCTAAATCCAGCTGAGTTGAGGATGCATAGATTCACAGTATGACAGAGTCGAATCCTGCTGGAATCCTGCTGAAACTCACTCTTGACGTCAGAGGTTTTCAGCTGGAACAAGAAAATAAATTTACAATGTGTGCTACTCACCCTCTTGTCCTGGATAAAACTGATACAGCCTGTTTCAGGAGATACAAGGAGAACCAGGCAAGAGGTCACAGCAGGTTTCCTCCAGGCAATTCTGCCTTCTGCCATCCATGGGGCAGCTGGAGGCTGTGCGGCAGCAGATTCCTGAAGAAACTACTGCCTGCAATTTCCTGGAAGATGGCTTGGTCATTTCTGACTTGGATTTTAAATGAAGCCCCATTTGGCTTAAGATACAAAATAGTGTCAGCCTTCTCAGTGATGAAAACTTTGTCCAGTTAAAAAAAAAATAGTGTCAGCCTCCATGGATGGGGTTTCTAGCATTTGCCGTGAAGGCACTTGGAGCACAGGAAGTAACAATCCATGGACCACTGAAGGGGGCCTCTTCCCTCAGAGAGGATGCTGAACAGAGCCAGCTATAGTGATTCATACCTACAATACCAGAACGTGGGAGGCTGAGGCAGGAGGATTGCTGTGTGTTTAAGGCCAGCCTGAGATACATAGTGAATTTCAGGCCATCTTGGACTACAGAGACCCTTCATCAAATAACAAAATAAATAAACAAACAAACAAATAAATAAGGCACAGTTAGAGAGAGAGAGAGAGAGAGAGAGAGAGAGAGAGAGAGAGACTAACTGCAGGAAAAGATTTGTGTGTTCCAACAGGTCAATGTCACCAAACTTAATGGCTGAGAACGAAAAGATACAGATTTGCATTGTGTAGGATGTACTAGAAAGTGCCAGCAGAAAGGTTTGCCCGTCCTGAAACATTGAAAGGAAGAAAAGCCTCAGACCTGCTATATGGCGTCGAACCCCTCTGTGGATCTACTTGTAACAACTGTTTATAATGAGTCCTAACAAAACTTACGCTTCTAGGTGCCACAAGTTTTAATATGAGAGATTTCTTTCTTAACTCCCCTCCCATAGAACAAGGAGAAAATAATGACGATGATGAGGTCATTCTTCTAACTGTAAATTGGAAGGCCAACTGTTATAGAGGTAAATCTCTTTATAAAACTGGTAAAACTGCCTTCTTTAAATTGACTAATAGAAATAAAGGAATTGTGAAAAGCATTATTCTCTATCAGAACCAAATATAATATCTTAATAGTCTCCTTAAAGCTATGCACTTAAGCAAAATATATTAATACAGGGGAAAAAAAAGAAGGGGCCCTATTTTTTTTTTGATATCAGCAATGGATTATTTCTACCAAGGAGAATGTTGCCC
This sequence comes from Rhizomys pruinosus, assembly GCA_009823505.1. Lineage (NCBI taxonomy): Eukaryota > Metazoa > Chordata > Mammalia > Rodentia > Spalacidae > Rhizomys > Rhizomys pruinosus. The sequence goes on from VZQC01012641.1 coordinate 112,715, forward strand.
AGGGGATCCAAGCTCCCGTCCCGCGCGCCTTCCCCCCCAAAAAGTAAAGGCTTCTTGCCCATAAACCGGGATACCTGCAAAAAGAGGCAGATAAAGGCCCTGCTGTCGAAGTCCTAATGTAAGCATGGAAAAGATGTATTGGGAGACCCAACTTGCAAATGTACAGTTGGTCTTTGGAATACCAAGAGAGTGTTACCAAAGGCCACTAAAACCAATAAAGCAAATATAGGTTCTCCTTGAGTCCAAGTCAAGGAAAACTCCTCCGTCAGCACCAGCTAAGCCTCACCTGCTGGAAATACTGTGCAAGGCAGTGGCAGCCCATATGCCTGTATATCCCAAATCTAATTGGCTATTGCTCTCTCCTTTGGAGGAATAACCCACAGATGATGCCACAAGCTTACAGTCCCTCTAGTGGTTAGGAGTGTTATATAAAGCCACAGTAAGACCCCTGTCATATTTTACAGAAAAAAAATGTTATTCATGGATTAACATACCATTCCAATATCTGTGTCTATACCAAGCAACCTACCATAACAATTAAGTACTGTTTAAATACCTATATATCTTAAATTGCATGTGCTTCATTAGTAGAATTGAAAGGTATTCCTGGACAAACGTCAGCCCATGAAGGAAACATCCAGAATTGACAGAGTCCAAAACAACAGCTCCAAGGGAAAGTAGACTTATTTTGCTTCTGTTCCACCTGTGCTCCTTTCTAAGCCTAGGGAATATATCTGCAGAAGAGGGGGCATAGGTAGAATGTAGGGCTGCGAAACTGGGGTGAAGCACTATCAGCAATATAGTCTGGACACTTATTTGATCAACTTGATTGAACATACAAAGCCCCCCCAGCTGAATGGTGGGACACTTGGGCTGTGTGGGTTGGGCACAACTGCTTGCAAATTGGTTTTACATGAAGGTGTTTTGTACTCATAAATTATATTATTGTTAAAAAATGAAAAATAAAAGAATAAGGAAAAGAGCAGTGAGATAGAGGAGAGAGAGGGGAGAGAGAGAGAGAGAGAGAGAGAGAGAGAGAGATATGGACCAGCTTCTTTGACAAATATAGTTACAATTTTTTTCAATAAACTTGCAACCTGAATTCACCAACATATTGAGAAGATCATACAAGGGGCTGGAGAGATGGCTCAGCAGTTAAAAGCACAGGCTGCTCTTGCAGCAGATTCAGGTTTAGCTCCCAGCACTCACACACAGCTAACGACCATTTGTAATTCCAGTTCCAAGGTATCTTGGACGGACTCTTCTGGCCTCCATGGGCATTGCACACACAGATGCACTTATATCCATGTAAGCAAAATACTCATAAAATAAAAAGTAAATAATTTTTTTCTTTTTTACTGAACTTTTGTGCATTTCACACAACATTTCTTAATAAATTTAAACCCATTTAGACCCCTTCCTTGCCCCTCACCCTGCCAGAGCTCATGCATTCTGCCATGTCTTGCATCTTTTTCTCAGTCTTTTTAAAAATTTTCAATGCAGAAGTTTACTGTTTCAGTCAGTTCTTTGACCCAGTCTTTTTTGTTGTTGTTCCTTCCAATTTGTATCATTTATTTACAGATGTCATAATTTTGGTATATATATGGAATATACCAAAATTATGGTGTCTGTAAATAAACTATAGGTTAATTCCAAAACATGTTTAGGGATTCACATTTTAACAGTAGAGCTGTATTCAGGCAAAGAAAAATATTACTTTACATTCCTACATTACATAGCAAGCTGATGAGCAACATGAGGTATCACATTTACTAAAAAAGAAAGAAAAAAAAGCATTATTCAGTTTGGCTTACAAACAGAGATTTGGTTCTAGGATCCACACATGAGGGACACCATACATCATTCGTTTTTCTGGCACTGTATTAATTCACTTAGCATAATCATTTCTAATTCCATCCATTTACCTTCAAAGTTCATGATGTCATCTTTCTTCGCTGTTGCATATACCCAGGAGAGGTATGACTGGGTCAGATGGTAGGCTCAGTTTTGAGTCTTTTAAGGGTTCTGTACACTGCTTTCCAAAAGGATTGCACAAGTTTGCATTCCTACCATCAGTGGGTGAGTGTTCCCCTTTCCCCACAACCTCTCCAGCATTCGGTATAATTTGTTTGCTTGATCATAGCCAGTCTTACTGGAGTAAGATGAACTCTTAATGTGGTTTCAATTAGCATTTCCTTAATTATTAGTGACATTGAACACTTTTTAAGATGTTTTTCAGCCATCTTTACTTCTTTGCTTTTGTAGTCTCTGTTCAGCTCTGTATTCCATCTTCTGAGTGTGTCATTTGTTTTCTTGCTCCTTTGTTTTTTTGAGTAATTTATATATTCTGGATGTTAATGCTGTATCAGTATCAGATGTATCACTGGTGAAGGTTTCCTCCCACTCTGTAGGTTTTATCTTCACTACTTTGACTGTTTCTTTTGCTGTACAGAAGCTTTTGAATTTAATAAGGTCCCACTTGTCAATTGTTGACCTTATTTCCTGCATAGCTACTGCCTGATTTAGAAAGTCTTTTCTTTACCTATATCTTGTAGGTTACTGCCAATGTTTTCTTCTATCATTTTCAGAGTTTCAGGTTTCACGTTGCCATCTTTGATCTATTTGAAGTTGATTTTGTACAGGGTGAGAGGTAGGGGTTTAATTTTATTCTTCTACAAGTGGTGATCCAGTTTTGCGAACACCATTTGTTGAAGATGCTGTCTTTTTTCCACTGAGTCTTCTTGGTACCTTTGTCAAATATGCGGTGGCTGAAATTGCATGCGTTCAAGTTTGGGTCTTCAATTTTGTTCCATTGATCTATGGGTCTGTTTTTGTGCCAATACCAGGCTGTTTTTATGACTATAGCCCTGTAATATAGTTTGAAGTCTGGTATAGTGATCCCCCCTGCGTTGCTATTTTTGCTCAGGGTTGCTTTCCATCATAACACTGTGAGTAGGATTCTGTGTTCTCAGTGAGCTCATCAGGGGCATCTGTTGCCCTTCTGTGTCTTTATTGGTGACATTATTTGGTTCCAATGGCATTTGCCAAGTTTCTCCCTGGTAATGTAAGTTTGTAACATAAGCATCACTCCCTGATAAACAGTATTTGGTAACTAATAAACATCGGTATGGAGATACTTTATGATTATAAGTATACTATACAAATTTCACCCATTAGTTTTTTTCATCCAACTGATTGGTTCTCACCTGACTCTATTATAATGGTGATAATTGTCAAACACTGGTTTTCTCAATACATCACTCCTTTTGTGTTTATTTATGGACTTCTTGCTGCAAGGAAGAGCCCTTCTGTTTATTTATTTTGTTGAATTTTATTTGTGCATGTGCGCTGCATGTGTGTATAGCATATGTTCACATGTGTGTGCTGGCATGCACCCCCAAGGTGAGAGGAGGAACTCAGTTGCTCCCTCACTCTCTACCTTTTCCCCTTGAGGCAGGGTCTCTCACTGAGCTGGAGGTAGGTTGGCAGCCATGAAGCCCCAGTGGGCCTCCCGTCTTCACCCCCACCCATACCACATACCCGTGTCTGGCTTTTTACATAGGATTTGAACTCAGGTCCTCTTGCTGTGCAGCAAGCACTCACCTACTGAACAATCTCTCCAGACCCCTTATTGAATGTTTAAAGCAAAATTATTGCCATATAATTAGTCATATTAAGGAACTAAACTGAAGGGCTCCTGTGAAGGGAGGGTCTTTTTCCTTGAGCCCTCAGTGAGGATGAATGTATCCAGGGCTATTCAGAAAGTGGCACTGTGGGAGGGTTGGTTTACAAGATGGGAGTTTTGCCAGTGCTCTGAGCATGGCTAAAGGAAATTTCCAGCCTCTTAGACCAGAGATGGGTTGTGGAGGACACCAGGAAAAGGCCAAAGAAACTGGCATCAAAGACTGAGAATCTAAGCTAAGCATGTGGGCAATAGACACGTGTGTCCCCATGACAAAGTGTCTGGAGATATTCATTCTGTGTATTCTGGGAACATGGCACTCTGTGCTGTGGGGCTCTGAACCTGGTAGATAGCAGGGCCCACTAGGGCAGAACAAAATACTCTCAGGTAGACTTTTAGAAGGACAGGAACAAGAGAGAGAGAGAGAGAGGCAGAACACAGCCTTTCATGGCCACTCATCAGTCATAACAGCCACATATCAGATCATGTAGGGCTATGATAGTCAACCCTCCATCATGACATCAATTAATTGAGATGCCCAGCTTCTAAGACAAAAGGGTTGATTTGGCTCACAGATGGAAGGTTCAGTCCACGGTCTTTTAGCCCCGTTGCTTTCCACCTGGGGCAAGACAGCCCGTATTGAAGCAAAGCACACTATTACCATCAAGGAAGCAAAAAGAGAGAGGAAGGGGCCAGGACCCCCTTCAGTGGCAAACCTCAATGGCTTGAAGATCTCCCCGCAGACACCATCACTTAAAAGCTCTACCAGCTCCAAGACTAAGGTCTAGCACTCGGGTTTTGGCAGAACATTCAGTTCTAAACTACTTGAAAAGGAACAGCCAGTCAATGTTTCAGGAGTCTAAGATCTTATGTGGCCAGTGGAAAACCAATGTAATTAAACTGAGGGGTCCCTCATTCTAGAGACTAGAGACATCTAATTCTAGTACATATAGCACTTCAACCTGGCAAAGTGCCCTGAAAAATTATACTAATCAAAATCGAAATGATGCTTGGTTTGATTCACAGCTCCATGCCAAATTGGTGAGCGGCTCCATCTGCCAGCCTTCCATGCTTGTCAGCATGTTCATCGTCCACTGCTCATCCATTGGTCCTTCCTTGGGTTTTGCATGGCAAAGTCATGATTTTCTTCTAGTATTATGTGTACTCAGAACCAGATACTTGGATGGGATTACAGATACACAAAAAGTCTTGGTTCCAAGAAAACTGAGGAAAAGGGACAATGAGGCTTCATCTTTGCTAGGGAAAGCATCCCCATCAGCTTCCCAGTGGGCCTCATTGTTGGCTTAATTGAGGACAAGAATGCTATTGTTTCTTGTATGTGAAGAATTGGATCCCAAGAGGTATTCACAATGGTATTAAGTTATCATTGACTTAACTGGAATGTCGTGAATTACACTTCACCTCATTTGGGTACCACATCAAATCAAGCCTTGAGCATCCATCCTAAAGAATGAAGAGGCGGTATGTTGAGAAGTGGTCATTTGAGATCTGGAGTGTGTTTTTCATCCTGTAGGTTTTAGTGATTTTCATTAGGCAGTATCTGGTGAAACAGTGTTTTCTATTGTGTTTTCTTTACATCAACTGTTTGAAAACATGCCAGGATTTATGAAACAGGCCAGGAACGCTCTGTCCCATGTTACTGCTTAAGTGATTCTGTGAAAGCTGGAAAACAAGTCAAAATTACTCTCTTGGATAATGTCCCAGGGCTTCAGATACCTGCCTGGGCACCAGGAGGGGCCTAGACCTGGTTCCAGAATCTGCAGGGTGAAGGTCTGCTCACATATCTGCTGCCTTCAGAAGCAGTGACTATGGTGGCCTCTGAGTCCCTATTGTACAGAGACCACCCACCTGGATCAGGGAGCCATTCAAAACTCACAAAACAGCTGTCAAGGAGCCCTGACCTGGCCAGCAGAGACCTTCCCACTGAGCCGTAACATTTCAATTTCTGTAAATATTTATTGGCAGCTAGCAGTAGAACAAATGCTCTGGGATGCGAGCTTGGGAAATCTAAATAGTGCCTGCCTTTGAAAGGTGGACCACCTACGTGGGATTTAACCAGCACTTAGAGATAAAGAGCTGCACAGAGTGAAGTGCCCAGAGCTGGGCTCACCAGGTGTATTTGCATCCCAAAATCCAGTCACTTAAGGCAACTACCTGACCCCTCGGTGTCTCTGCATTTTCTTCATAAGTGAAAAACAGGAGTTTTTACCATGTAGATGTCTCATGAAGAGAAAGAGAGAAGCACTCCAGAGTCTGGTGCAGAATAGCTTTGAGAACAGAACAGAACAGAACAGAACAGAACAGAACAGAACACAACGGAACAGAACGGAATGGAACGGAACGGAACGGAACAGAACAGAACAGAACAGAACGGAACATCTTCACCTGCATGGCTTCCCACCAGCTCTGCCAATACAGTGTTACTCTGCCCTCTTATAGACACAGAGGAGGCGCTGGTGATAAGCAGGGAATCAGAGGAACCACTGCCTTGTCTGTAGGCTATAGACTCGATGCCTCACCCTGACACAATGGCCTTTTGTGGTATCAGATCATTAATCAAGAAGACAAAAGGAATACTCTGATAGGCACATCCACAGCACTAATGACCATGCTCTCTTACCTTGGGATAATCCCTCTGATTTTCCCCAATACTTATTATACCTGTTACCTTGAACCCCTTCTGCTCCAAAGAGGATATGGTTGCTTTTGTTCAGCCTAAAAAAAAATCACTCCTTGGGTCTAGAGAGGTGGCTCAGTGGTTAAGAGCACTGCCTGCTCTTGCAGAAGACCTGGGTTCAATTCCCAGCATCCACATGGCAGCTAACAATCACCCATAACTCCAGTTTCAGGGGATCTGATGTCTTCTGTCCTCTGAGGGCATTTCATGACACAGGTGCACTTATACACAGGCAATTCATTGATACACAAAAATAAATTTTAAAAATCACTTCTTTCTGCCAGAAAGCCCCAAATATACTAACTCAGAGCACAATGAATGTTCTGGGCAGTGCCTTCTTTATCCTGGGCAAGAGTGGGTTGGCTTCCGTTCTTCTCTGGGGCTTTGTGCAGTACCCTTGCCATAACCTAGTCTGCTTCAAGCTTCTTACTGCTTCATTTATTGAGCTAGAAGAATACTTTATATTTTCTAGCTTACTTTAAATGCCTCAGAGTCCTCTTGGGGTAAAGCAAAAGCCATGTCAATAGGATGCTTGGGGCCAAGCCTCCATTCTTAGATTCCCCTGGGGCACACATGTGTACAAGCACCCTTGATTGCTCTAATGAATGGAGGTGGAGAGCCCTGATTGCTAAAACTCTGTGGAAATCTGGCGGTCGCATAGAAGGCTCCCTTCCAGAACCCGAGATATTGATCACCCATGTGTCTCCTCTCCATCCAATCCAATTTGGCTCAGGGGTGCTCATATTAATATGGACTGTATTTAATAGATACATTATGTTCCTTTTCTGAACAAGGATATTTTTCAGACAATAAGCACAAATAATTATTCAAGAAACACTTTGAAAAAACAGTATTGTCAGAAAACAATGCAATACAAAAATCTATTTTAGAAGCTTTTACAAAAAGCAAGAAATTTAATGCAGAGGAAGCAGGTGCTGTATACTTTTTATGTGTTAAATGCCTGTGCACCCACAGGGCAGGGTGAGGGTAGGATAGGAGACAGCCAGATTAGTTCCGAATGGAGTAGGGAGATATTGTGAGACAAGTTTTGTGGCCTCTGGGCTCTGGATCAGATGCCCTTACACCACAAGCAACTCTGACCACAAAGGTAAGAGTAAAAAGACATTCTTTTTCTTTTCCTTTTCTTTCAAAGATTTTATTTTTATTTACGTGTATCCATATGTGTCTGTGTGTATATGTGTGCCACGTATGTGTAGGTGCCCATAGAGGCCAGAAGAGGGCATCAGAATCCCTGGAGCTGGAGTTCCAAGCAGTTGTGAGCTGCCTTACATGGGTGCTGGGAGCTGCACTGGAGTTCTGGAAAAGCAGCAAGTGCTTTTAACCACTGAGCTCTCTCTCTCTCTCTCTCTCTCTCTCTCTCTCTCTCTCCTTCTCTCCCCCCTCCCCTCCCTCCATCCCTCCTTCCCTTTCTTTCTGTTTCTGAGATTCATAAGAAGTACAGTACTGAGCAATTGAGTTAGTACCTCCTGAAAACAGCCCCCAGCCCTGTTTGTGACTCTGGCAGGAGTTCCAATGATGAAACTGCATCAGTACAGGCTGACTGGCTCTATCTGAGGTGTGGGGCCCTCACTGCAGGCTTGGAGATGTCTTAGAGCATGAAGGCACCTGCTGAGCTCAGCTCTGTTGTTTCCTGTAGTTTGGCTCCCCATGACTCCTAGTGGAAGGGCCCACGTTAACAATAACACCGATAACAACCATAGCTGCCATTATTCAGAACTTTCTGAGCCAGATGCTTCACAGACAGTACCTCATTTATGATCACAACAATCCAGATGATAACAATACTGTTAACATCAGTTTTCCCATTGAGGAAGCTGAGTATTGCATGGTTCTGTTGCCTTCAAAAGCTCAATCAGCTGGGAAGTGTCAGAGTCAGCATTTAAATCCAGCACCAACTGACTCTAAATCCACATTTCACTCTGTAGTCCACTCTGATGCCCTTTCTGTCCATTAGCCCCATCCAAAGGCAGCCAGTATCTTGATCTCCACAGCAGAGCTCAGTTGAGCCCATCTTTGTACTTCTTGGAAATGGAATAATGCAGTGGGTGCTATTTTACATCATGATCTGCTCAGTTTTAAATTGTAAGATGCCATATCATTGTGTTACAGAGTTCAAGACAACTGGGAATGACTACCAGACTCAATTCAGATTTGAATCAGCCAGATTTATTGAAGCAGCACTGCTTGACAAGACGGTCTTATTTTCCAATCTGAAACTGCTGTCTGGAGTGAGGAGGGGAGGGGAAATTTAAAGGCAAAAACCACAAGGCAAAAATCCACAGCTGCCTTGCACTTTTCTGGTCCACCTAGAAAATTTCAGGGTGTCTTTAAGCAGGATAAGCAAGTTACAGAAGCCAAAAAGCAGCAGCTAATCTTGTCTATGTTTAATGTTCTATCAAGGTTGGAGTGAGCAGATGGTCAGCAGAAGCATATTTGGGAGAAAGGGGAAGGGGTTGGAGCTGTCTGGAATTTGCTTTGCAGCCCTGAGCTAAGAATGAGTTTTAAGAGTGTTTATTTGTGACATAACAAAACTGAAACAGACGGAGTCCGTAAGTGACAACTCCAAAGAAAATTAGACGTGTTTTCTTCCTCACCACACTTGTGTCCCATTCCCAAAGCCCAGGGAACCAAATTTGTGGAAGAGGAGGATGTGGTAGACTGTAAGGGCTGTGGAGAGATTGGGGTGAATGTGAGACTACACGGAATATGTACTGGACCACTATTTGATCATGCTTGTGCATATAAGCTTCTCCAACTGGACTATGGGAACCTTGGTTTGTTCAAAATTTGGACATAGATACTTGCAAAAGCACACAATTACCTAATTGTATGACATATTGCAGTAAACATGCAATGTTATCTGCAAACAACTGTTGTCGTTGTATTGTGTAATCCCTTCTAAAATATAAAAAAAATTTTTAAAAAGGTAAAAAAAAGATGTTTATTTTGTACAAAGTGGAGTCACTTCAGCCATCATAACTGGATATGGATGGGTCTCATTCATGCCTTGGGGTGCATAGATCACCGTTGTATGACAGCCTCTGCTTCATTAGCTATTCTACCACTGGTAGACACTAAATTGTTTCTAAATATTTAAAGCATTACTCTGTAACATGAAATCCACCTGAACAAAAACCACGACTCTCAATTAGTTTAAACATGAGGCCTGAACTCTAGAGAGACACCCTGTTCCCCCCTAAATACTCTGTTGAACCTCTGCCTCCTGGA
>VZQC01012641.1:130095-259018 GCA_009823505.1 Rhizomys pruinosus
AATGCCCCTCAACTGATGAGTGGATAGAGAAAATGTGGTACATCTACACAATGGAGTTCTGTGCAGCAGTAAAGAAAGATGACATCATGAGCTTTGCAGGAAAATGGCTGGAGCTAGAAGACATCATGCTGAGTGAAGTAACACAGTCCTGGAAAAACAAACAACGAATGGTATCCCTCATCTGTGGATGCTAGTGCCAATTACCTAGTTGTAAGTATTTCTTGTGCATGGCCCCTTGAGCTTTCGTCCAAGCAGTTGGGAGTGATGCATATTGGAAACAACAACAATAACAACAAGAACAACAACAGTAAGGACTGCATCAAAGAACTGACTGAACAGTGAACTTCTGCTCAAAACAGTCAACTTCCACATGGAGAATATTGAGAAAGACTGAGAAAGAGATGAAAAGCATGTTTGGCAGATGAGCTCTGGTGGGGTGGGAGGATAGGGTGGGGGACACAGGTCTAGATTTGATAAAATATATATATATATAAATAAAAAATAATAAAGAGATTTTGCTGTCTCATCATTAAAAATAATGTTTGCTATAGGTTTTTGGTAGACTCCTTAATTTATCAGAACAAGCTAATCCCTTTCTCTTCTGAGCTAGTTAATTTTTTAAAATCATAAATAGGTATTTTGAATTTCATTGACTGTGTTTCATCTACTGAAATAACCATATTGCTTTTGTTCTTTTAATATGCTAATGTGCTGTAGGATAATTACAGATTTTCTAAAGTTAAGCCTTATATTCTTGGAATAAACCCAGCTCAGTGCTGAACTATTATCTTCTTTCATTAGGTACCGGATTTATTTTGCTATTGGTGTAGGATTATTGCCTCTGTGTTCATGAATGAAGGCTTCGTTATGTTTTTTCTGTATCATATTTTTTTTGAGTTTTAGTATCAAAGGTACAGTAGGCTCAAATAATAAGCTGGGAAATATTCCTTTTTATTTTTTTTCCACAAGGAGTTTACATATGATTGGAGTATATCTTTGGAATGCTTAGAAATTACCTATAAAAACCATCTGTGCCTGGTGATTCACTTTGGAGGAAATTAAGCAATTAATTCACTTTTAAATTGTTATGGGCTATTTGTGCTTTGTAAAAAAATGAGTTGCTTACTTTTTATAAAATATTCTAATTTTTAGTTTTTATTCTATTTATATGTATGAGTGTTTTGTCTGCATGTATGAAAGTAAACCATGTATGTACCTGGTGCCCAATGAGGCTGGAAGAGGAGGTCAGATCTCCTGGAACTAGAATGAAGAGCAGGATTTAGCTGCCATGTGTGAACTGGGAACTGAACCAGGTCCTTAGTAAGAACAGTTAGGTTCTCTTAAATGTGGACCCATCTTTCCAGCCTGAAGCTCATTATTATTATTATTATTATTATTATTATTATTATTATTTATTTATTTCTTTTTTGGTGTTCTTGAGGCAAGGTCTCCTGGTAGCCCCAGCTGACCTGGAACTCACTCTGTAGACAGGCTGGCCTTGAACTCATAGAGATCTGCCTGCCTCTGCCTCTGCCTCCCGATTGCTGGATTAAAGGCACACACCACCACGCCCTGCTGAAACTCATTATTTTTAAAGGAATGTTGGGGCTGGCAAGATAACTCAGCAGAATAAAAGTGCTTACTCCCAAGGCTGAGAACCTGAGTTTGACTCCCAGCACCTGCAGTTTGCTCTCTGACTTCCACGTGTGTGCTGTAGTGCACACACACATACACAGCACACAAAGTAAACAAAATGTAAGAAAAGTAAAGGAATGTCTTCATTTCTTCTAAGCTTAAACTGTTTCTGCATTCTCTGGTCTTTAGCTTTTAGAGTGCACTTTTGACTTAGTCTCTAGTGGATCTCTAAATATATCTTCGGTTTTATTTTTAATATTATTTGTGAATGCCTTTCTTGAACATTCCTGATGGAAGTTTACCTACCCTGAATTTTTCAAGGGCAGACTATTACAGGTGGATTTTCTATTTCATTAATTTCTACATCTATGGTTGTCATGTTCCTACTTTCTTGAATTCATTTTGTCATTTTTGATTTCTTGAGTTGAGTGCTTACCTCATCAGTGCTGATCCTTTCTTCTCTATGCTAATACCTATCTGAGTCTCTGGGTTTCTCTCATATAATCCTCTTCACTCCCTGCTGGAAGCTGCAGCATGTGTTACTTTGTTATCCAATTCTAAATATTTAGAATTTTCTACTATGGTTTTTTAATCCACAAAGAATTTAAAAGTGATTTAAAATATCTAAGCGTATATATTTTTATTATTTTTTATGTGTATGAATGTACTGTCTGCATGTAGGTAGGTGCACCCGTGTCATGTAATGCTGCAGAGGTCAGAAGAGGGTGTCGGATTCCCCTGGAACTGGTGTTAAAGATGGTTCTCAGCTGCCATGTGGATGTTGGGAATCAAACCCGGGTCCTCTGCAAGAGCAGTCGGTGCTCTTAACAACTGAGCCATCTCTCCAGCCCAGCATATATTTTTGAGTTCTAATTTAATTGTATTTTAAGCAGAAAACTTGGTTCATATGGTACTGGACATTTGCAAATCTAGGTACTTCCCTTGTGGACTATTCCATAGCTAGTCTCTGTAAATATTCTATTGCTGAGTCTATACATGCCTAATAAATCAAATTTGGTAATGACATTTTTTTATACCTGGAGTGCTTTGCCTATCAACACATAAAAGGGGTATGGTCAACATTGCTCACTCTGAGAGTGAGCTTAATTTCCTTGTGAGCTCTATGAGTTTTGCTTTATGGGTATGTAAGACCTCTAGAATTGTTTCATCCTCTAGATGAATCAAACATGTTGTTATTAGATTCCAGTCCTTTCCATCTATGTAATGCTCTTCTCTATTAAAGTCTATTTTTCCTGACAGAAAAATAGCTTTCTTTTGGTTAATGTTTGCTCTGTGTATCTTTCACTTTCAACATTTCCTGGTCCTTCTGTTTAAATGTGTCCCTGGTGAACAGCACTCAGCTGAATTGTAAAATTTCCTAGTGTGACAATCTCCGTCTGTTGTCTGGTGGGTTTAGTTCTATTTCATTTTTTGTTACCTTTAGCTTTGTAGTTATCTCATTTTCTTCCTCCACCTACATTTTTTTTTACCTCTTGACTATGAAAAGTTTGCATTTTTGGCTTGTATCTTAATCTATTTCTGTTAGTTATTTGGAAGTTACATTGAACTCTACTTCTATTACAACATATTTTCCCTTGAAAATTTAACACACAAACCTATTAAGGCTTCACATTTCTACTAAATGACACAACCATTTCTTTTCCCAACTTTTATGGTACTGTCATTTGGCTTTTGATTCCCCCCCTCCTTTTTTTTTTTTTTTTTTTTTTTTTTTTTGGTCTTTTCGAGACAGGGTCTCCCTGCAATCCCAGCTGGCCTGAACTCACTCTGTAGACCAGGCTGGCCTTGAACTCACAGAGATTCTCCTGCCTCTGCCTCCTGAGTGCTGGGATTAAAAGTATATACCAACAGGACCGGCTTGATTTTTTTTTCCTTTTTAAACACTTTCATTTCCATAAATACACCTGGAAATCAGCTGTTCACTTTTCTATAGACAAAGTTATTAGTATGTTCTTACTTTTCTATAGACAAAGTTATTAGTATGTACTTACTTTTCTACAAAGTTATTAGTATGTACTTAATTTTCTACAGACAAAGTTATTAGTATGTACTTAATTTTCTACAAAGTTATTAATATGTTCTTACTTTTCTTACACTGCAGACTCCCCCAGACCATTTTCTTCCACCTTTTAAAAAACACTGTATTTTCCTGAAAATGGTTTATTTCTCTCTCACAGTGAAGATTTTTGCTGGATGGTCAGAGGAAGGCTATTATTTTCTTTCAACATTGAGAATATGGTCTTCAGTCCCTTGGTTTTTGTTTTTGGGTTTTTTTGCTGTTGAGAAAGCTGCTGCTGGTGCAATTGTTATTATTATTTTTTTTTTGTAGATTGATGCGTTTCTTTTTTAATGCTCTTACCGTCTTCTGTTTGTTTGTAGTGTTCAGTGTGTTATTTTTGCCCTCCTTCCCTCCCTCCCTTCCTTTCTTCTCTCCTTCCACCTGGGTCTTACGTAGCCCAGCCTCAAACTCACTATGTAGCCAAGGATGGATGACCTCCAGCTTCTGATCCTCCTGCCTCCAGCTCCTGAGTGTTGGGATGAACTTTTCCACAGGACCAGTGAGTAGTACTCTTCCAGCTAAGCTGCAGCCCCACAACATGCTATTTTCAATGAGCCTGGATGTGGGTTTATCTTCTTATTTGGAGACTGCTCCTTGTGTCATTGCATTCATCTTTCAACAATTTCAGAAAAATAATCTTTGACTTTACCATCTCCTCCAATGTTCTATTCCTTCCTCCTGGACTCTGACTGGATAATAGCTTACTTTGTCTTTCTTCTCTCTTATTTTTCTTTTATGTCTTGTTTCTTTGGGCCGCATGTGGGGACATTTCTCTAGATTCTTTAGATATATCTTCACACTCACTAATTCTTTCTTTGATTGTGTCTAATATGCTTTCTACACTGCTCTCTGGGTATGTTTAATAGCAAAAGCTATATTTTTAGTTCTTTTAAAAATCTGTTTCTTTTTATGGCTGTCTTTCCTTCACCAATTTATAATGATTATTCTCTATTCTGATTTAATGACACTATTATTCCAAACCAGTATGGGTCCTTAATCTATTTTTATCCCTGTGGATTATCATTCATAATTGTAGGGTTCGTTGTGAGATTACATCTGGTTCAATTTGTAGAAAACCAGAGAGCTTAAGTTTGGGTTGCCTGTCTCCAGAATGGGTTATTGGTTTTGTGCTGGCTTCTGCCCAAATCCAGGGAGTCCATGAGCCTGGATCACGCACATCTCCTCCAGGGGCCTGTGCTCAGAACTGGGAATTTTGAAATTATTTCCCTTTCTGCCTGTTGTTACTCAAAATTATCCTGAGTAATTCTGCCCCTATGTGTTCACTTTCATCTGTGTGTGTGCACATGCATGTATGTATGTGTATGTTTATGTGTGCATATTGTGCATCTATGTGTGTGCACAGGTGTGTTTGTTTGCATGTTGTGTATATATGAGTGCATAAATATGTGCATGTGTGTATGTGTATGTATATGCATGTGTATGTGTGTTTTGTTTGAGTATGTATATGTGTTGCATTTGGGGGCATGTGTGTGCACATGTATGTGTATATGTGTGATTGTGTGTACACCTTTGTATGTGTGGGGGTATGTGTGTGTTTGTGTGCAGACATGTGTACATGTATTTGTGTGTGTGTTTGAGTATATGTATGTAGGCATTTGTTAGTGTGTATATGTGTATATGTGTGCATATGTATGCATGTATATATGTGTGTGTTTGTTTATAAGTTTGTATGTATGTGTGATTCATGTGTGTAGGTCTGTGTGCATAAGTGTGTATGTGTATGCATGTGCATCTGTGTATATGTGTGTTATGAGTATGTTTGCATGTGTGTTCATATGTCTTTACACATATGTGCATGTATGTATAAGTGTGCATGTGTATGTGCATGCATGCATGTGTGCATGTGTGTGCTTGTGCATAGAAGTGTGTTTGTGTGTATGTGCATATATGTGTGTGTGTGCATCTGGTACATGCATATATATTTATGTGTGTATGCATGTGTATATGCATTTATATTTATGTGTGTGTATGCATGTTTAATGTATATGTGTGCTTGTTATTCTGTACATATGTGTGTCATGTGTATATGTGTAAATGAGTGTGTATATTAGTGTGTGCAAGAGTGTATGTGTACACATGTGTGTAGGGTGCATGCATGTGCATGTGTGTTCATGTCCATATGTGTGTAAGTGTACATTAATGTGCATGCATGTTCATGTGTGTGCTCATATGTGTATGTGTGTGTTTGCATGTGGGGGGGAGTGTTCCTGTGGAGGCTCCCTTACTTCCATAAGAACAGTGTATTTATGTAGGTAACAGCTGTTCTAAAGCAGGAGAGACTCAGGGCACCTTGTTTTCTGTGTCATAAGAAGAAGAAGGTAGACCTTGGACCTCCCTCTGCATTAGTGAAAGGGAGAAGGAGTGTGGGTGTTCACGGGAAGCAGAAACATGCCATCTGCTGAAAGCAGCCCTGAGCGAATACTGGTGCTGGTTTGTGGCTTGTGCTTTTCTACATATTCTCATTGTTCTGTGGTGCCCATGTGCCTGAAGCTTGCCCAGTACCCTTCCCTCCGTTTAACATCTTAAATACTCTTCCCAACTCTACACAGTCTGGTAAGAGTCCCAAAATGCCCCAGTTTTCAGTCTGGGCCAAGTGAAACCCTCTATCTGAAATGCTATAACAGCCAACAATCTAGAGGATACACTTACCATCCACATTTGCAAAATCCAAGTCATCTCTGGAATTTTCCATCTTGAAGGCAAGGAAGTATCTCTCCTTGGGTTGGAAGTGAGATGTACCTAAACCAAAAACTTTTAGTGGCCATTTTCCATACTACAAGGACACAGTCCATATTAAGGCTTGATTAATATTTGATTCTGAGCTGAGCTTACAGTAGCTATTTATGAAATGACTGTAAAGGTGAGTTCTGACAGTGTGTACATTTGCAGAGCTGCAGGAGGACCCCCCCCCCCGACACCGCTGGGACCTACGCCTCCCTCCCATTGTCACCTATGATATAGCGAAAGAACCTTAAGTTGTAGGAATTTCCATCCCCCATCCAATACAAATGACAGTTGAGTCAACGGGAAAATTTTTTTTGGAATGGGTCTTCTGATCTCTGGAGAATTAACTCACCTCTACTTAACCTCAACAATATCAAGTTGCCAGTAAATCTAATCCATCAGCTCCTTTGAGTCTGAACATCTGTCACATCAGAGTGAAACAATAACTCCTATTGAAACATGGGGAAATTAACTGGAAATGGAACTATTTTGTTTCAAGTGCTATTAAAAGGGAAAATGAGTCTGGTCCTAAGTAGACATAAAATTGGAGAATACCCAGTACTCTCTGAATTTTTTTTTTTTTTTGGAAAAGACAAATCCATTGGCAAGTGTTTGGTGTCTCAAAAATAATTTTTAAGAGCCTATTGTTGAAAGACTGAATTATGCAAGATACACAAAAGGAAGAGTTCAGCTCCAGACCATCGTTGGGGTGGACCAGTGTCATGGAGTGCTATCCCCCAAGCAAAACAGCAGCCATCTTCAGAAGATCACTGTGCCTCCTTGCAAGAGTCCATCACAATGGGCCCTGTGATAGTCCCTCCTAGGATGGATGGGGAGGGTCTCTGGACCCCTGTCTGCATTTCAAGTCCAGCCACTTGTATGTAATTGGGACCTAATTGCATGTGGCCTTGGCATCTAGGGGAGGTACAATTAGATAGATAGATAGATAGATAGATAGATAGATAGATAGATAGATAGATAGATAGATAGATATAGTAAGCTGGGGAAGACTAGGGGAGGGGCTTCATTTCTGTGGCCATGGGGAAACCATCTCCATGCTGGATGAAGACGTCCCAGGGCAGCTGCTCTGGCCTCCCACACATTCTGTTGTTAGTAAAGCCCTCACCCCTCACCCATGCTCTGTGAGGAAGTCCAATAAATTCATTGGTTCTCTGGGGCGAACTTTCTTGGAGTCAAACTTTGGTTTGTCATTAGAATCTTATGAGGAGAAGGTAGAGGTTGTGTACATCACCAGAGGGGAAACTTTTTAAGCAATAACTAGACCCAGGAAGGACTAATGGCTGAAAATACCTGATGAACTCAGCATGTTCCCCCTCCATAAAGGCTTGCTGCAGGGTCAGAATGTGGGAGATAATGCCAGTAAAGCCAGGCCCGATATTGAATTGATTCAATTACACAGTCAGTAGTGCAATACTTAGAAATGTCTAAGTCAAGTAACTTCTTTAAAACTCCTGAAGTCTATCACTGTAAGTGCAAGCAAATCACTGTCAGTGTTTAATATTCTAGTGTAAAGGGCATGTGCATTTCAATATTTAATAATATTTAGGCTTCTGTTCATTTTTCCCACATTCTGTTTTTTTTTTTTTTTTTTTTTTTGGTAGTGCTGCCAATTAAATCCATGGCCTCCCACATGCTAGGCAAGTTCTTCACCATGGAGCTACATCCCTGGTCCACAAACCAGATTTTAGCAATAAAAATTTGTCCGGCATTAGACTCAAGAGACTATTTCAGAACAAAATCTAACATGGAGTTCCTATCCTGTGTTAGGCTCTGCTCCAGATTTCTTCCATGTACTCATCCATGTAAAGATCATGACCCTGTGAGTTACGGACTCCAGTTCCTCTGTTTGTATGAAGAAGCTGATGCAGAGATGGTATGTCGGATACTTTTCTTGTTGCTGTAACAAATACCTGACAAAAGGAGCTTAAGGAAGGCAGGGCCCCTTTGCACTCAGAGTTTGAGGGCATCCAGCCCTCCATGGCATTGAAGGTGGTGTGGAAGGGCCATGAGGTCAGTCAGGAGGTGGAGAGAGATGAATGCTGGTACTCGGCTAGTGTTCTCCTTTCCCCTTTCTATTCAGTCCGGGGTGCTAGCCCGTGGGATGGTGCCACCATAATTAGGGGAGGCTGTGTTCAGCCTCTCTGGAGAATCCTCACAGACACTCCCAGAGGTGCATCTCCTAAATGATTCTAAATGCACTCAAGTTGGCAATGGAGAAAAAACATCTCAGATGAGTTAAGAAGCTCGTCCATTAGTTCAGTATTAGCGTTTAGTTTTTTAACCATGGGCAGTCTGGCTTCAGAGCCTGTGTCCTAATCACTTAGTGGTTTAAAAGCTATGGAAGATATGAAAATGACATGGGGAACCCAGACCTGAATTTGAATTCCAGTCCTACTATTGGGTAACAGTAGTGTCTCAGTTCTCTGTTCAATCTCACTGCTATGCTTATACCTTGGAATGGTTATATAATTAAAACAGAACTGGCACTTACTAAGCCTTTGGTAAGATTTGGCTATTAGGGGGTAGGATACATCAATTCACTCATTTGGATCTAATATGTACTTAAATACAAATGTTTAAGTCACAAAAGCAGGATTATTGCATTTTAATTGAGAAGGGTTTTTTTTTCCAAATGCAACTTCTTTAAGCCCATTCAATTCTGCAATCAGCTTTCTAAATGAGCCAGTTGCTGCTTCCAAATTTTTCAGTTTTGCTTTTGATTAACAAAAAGATCCTTTACATTGACATCAATTGCATTCATCGACCAGTGTTCTTGGCAATATTAAACATGACCAATTACAGCCTCTGCCACTGCAGACCTTACTTTTGTGGCAATTATTTCCACCAAGATCACTTTTCTTGAGTCATATTCCACTGATCTAAATGTTACAAAGAAACTTGGGTTCTGTTATTACATTTTAGTCAATAAAAAATGTTATTATTTGAAGTTTTAGCAGAAGATTGACTTTTCTTTGTGTTTATAGCTTTCCACCAAGTCTAATATTTTGGGAAAATGAAGTTTTTAAGTTGTCCAAAACAAAACTGTTTTATCACCAGTCCTCCATAACATACAATATGCAGTAGTATCAGTTTTATTTTGTTTCTATAATCTTTGAGATCATTTTTCAACATTAAAGAATGATTCAATAAACTCCTGGCTGTGTTTCATGATTTGCCTCATATTAACCCCTTGTAAACTGTGGCACAATGTCACACTTAGAGCATTAGCAATGACGAAGTCAAGATACAGAGCCTCTCCCACCTGAAGCATTCCTCTCCCATGCCTCAATTTCAACACCACGTGATGTCCCTCCATTCCCTAAGAGCTTCTAGCATCTTCTCCATCTCTGCAATTGTCATTTCAGTCATGTTATATAAATGGAACCACATACTGGATAATCCTTAGATTGTCTTTTTTCACATAAAGTAAATCTCTAGAGATTCAGCCCTTTTGTTGTGTTCAAAAAGAGTTGACTCCTTTTCTGACAATGTCATTGGGCTTCTACCACAGTGTTTAACCTTTCAGCATCTGGAAAACAACTGGGTTAACCCTGTTTGGGACTATTACAAATAAAGCTATTGCACTTCTGTGTAGGCCTTCACAGGGACATAATTCTTAATTTCTCTGAGACAAAGGTGCAATTGCTGGGGCATATGGTTGTTGCATCTTTTGTTTTTGAAGAAATTGCCACTCTGTCTTCCAGAATGGTAAACTCATACTACATTCCCACCTGCAGTGAATGAGTAGCCAATTTCTGAGCATCCTTGCCAGCACTTAGTGTTGCTACAGTTTCTTATTTTGGTTACTCTGATCACCTAATTATACTGTCTCATTGTGGCTTCAATTTTTATTTTACTGGTCTGTAACTTGTCATCTCCTCCTCCTAACAGACTCTTTTTTGAAAGCCAATTTGTTTTATTGAAGCTTTGTGCATTTCATGAATTTCCCAATCAAGTCTAGACCCATTCCTCTTCCTTGCCCCCCACCCCACCAGAGCTCATGCATTCTGCCATATATGTTTTTCATCTTTTTCTCAGTCTCTTTTAAAAATTTCAATGCAGAAGTTTACTGTTTTGGGCAGAAGTTCACTGTTTCAGTCAGTTCTTTGACCCAGTCTTTTTGTTGTTGTTTCTTCCAATTTGCATCACTTCAAAATATGCATATATGCATGCCACACATATATCAAGATTATGATGTCATAGGTTTTAGCATTTTCAGTTTATGATTTCTTTTTTCCTAAATCTTTAAATTTTTTTTCTTTATTAAGCTGAAAGATGTTATGTTTTCCTTAAGGAATTATTTGAAGGCTCCTCCTTGGCAAGCCCAAACAACCATCAGTCCTGCCCTTGTGCTCTACACTGGGGTCTTCCCTTCCCGTGGTCCAGTAAGCACTGTTCTGTCTTGATCTTCCTGTACTGGCCTCCGTGATACAGCCCGGGTAGTCCAACAATGACAGTCTATTCTCTGAAGAGGCTGAAACCCCAGTAGTTGCTCAGTCCACAAGCTGGATGTCTTGGCAGTCCCCATCTGGCACTGAAGGTTTGGAGGATTCTTAGAGAGATCTGTCTTCAGTCCATATTGGAATGTTGCAGACTCTTTCACAGGACAGACATTTAAAAACTGTTGATGAAGGCAAGTTTATCATGTCTTTTGCATGGGTTTTTCTTTTTGCATTGAACTTAATTTTTATTTTTATTTATTTATTTATTTTTTTGTCTTTTTGAGACAGGGTCTCCCTGTAGCCCCAGCTGTCCTGGAACTCACTCTGTAGACCAGGCTGGCCTTGAACTCACAAAGATCCGCCTGCCTCTGCCTCCCAAGTGCTAGGATTAAAGGCATGCGCCACCACGCCCGGCGAACTTAATTTTTAATTATTGTTATGTATATATACGTATATACATGTATACATGTATAATACATATACACATATCATATGTGGGGTTGTAAGTGTGGGTGCACACAACCCATAGCATGCATATGGAGATCAGAGGACAGCTTTCAGGATTCAGTTCTTCTCTCCTTCTACCATGGGATCCCAAGGATGAAACTCAGGCCATCAGGCTTGGTGCCAAGAGCTTTTACATGCTGAGCCATCTCACCAGCCTAATGCTACATTTAAGAATGCTTTCCCTAGCCACGGATCCTGAATTTTTCATATTTTTTTCTTTAAAAGTTTTGTAGTATTCCAGTGCATACTTTGGTTCATAGTCCATTTCTAGTTAAATGTGCATACGATGTGAGACTTAGGTTAAACATGCCCCACCTTGTGGTTATCCATTGGCTTTAGAATTGATTGCTGAAATGTTTATCTTTACCAAATTTCTTCTGCATCTTTGTCAAAAATTACAGCTGGCATATTTATGTGGGTCTATTTCTGTTTTTTTTTTATTTCTATTATGTCCCTTTAATGCTTGTGTCTATTCCTTTAGGCCCACATAGTCTTGATTATTATAGCTACATAGTAAATTGTGGAATTTAGTAGACTGATGTCCCTATATTACTACAAATCTTTTTAGTTATTCTAATTTCTTTATCTTTCCAGATAAATTTTAGAATAATCTTGTCTGTACCTACAAAAAAAATCTGGTTGGGATTTTTATAGAAATGTCAATAAATCTGTATGTTACCTTTGGGGAGAATTGATGGCTTGTGATGGTTTTGTCAAATTCACACAGACTAGAACCACCTTGGAAGAGAGTCTTGGTGAGGGATTGTCTGGATGAGGTTAGCCTGCTGACAATGTTCTTGAGGGATTATTTTGATTATATTAACTGAGGTGGGAAGAACTGACCTCTGTGCCTAGCACCATTCCTTGTCCAAAGAATCTTGAACTATGCAAGAGTAGAGAAGATGAACTGAGCTCAAGCACGCACTATGAATTCATTTCTCTCAGCTCCTGACTGTGACTAGCTGCCTCAGGTTCCCAGCACCTTGACCTCAGAGGAGCAATGGATTCTATAACTGAAAACTGTTTAAGCCAAAACAGACCCTTTCTCCCCGAGGTTGCTTCTGCCAGAGTATTTTATCACAACAGAATAAGAAACTAGGATACAGCTGTACTGAACCTTCTTATACTCATGGGATTTTCCCATTTATTTAGTTCCATGATGCTGTTGGGTCCAAAAATTGCATACAAAAACTCTCAAGCCCAGGATTCAGTCTTTGAAATAAAATTGATTTAATTTGCTACTCCTCCAGGGAGCCAATTGAGAAAAACTGGTGGACCAGGGACACATCCACTCCATGAAGGGATGAGTACGATCCTGCCTGTCTGTTACAGAGAGATTTTAAAGACAAAACCAGAAGCTAGAGGAATTTTGTTGATGTTATAGAAACACAATGCAAGCAATGGTAACCTTTAAACTGATTGGTTGTGTTTAGCAGGGTGAAGTCCCTTTGAGAGTGGATGTGCTCCTTAGGGGGTGGGAAAAACTCCTTCAGGGCTGGGAAAGTTCATCCTGACCTCAGGTAGCTTTGGGAACTAGGAACTCAGGACCTGACTATATTCTTGTGGTTAAGGTAGTCATGGGAACTAAGCTTGTTTTAACTAACTCAATTTTCCAGTTAACTCCTTCCTTCTGATTAACACTTTCTGACTCAACCTTAACAATTTTATCAGATTTTTATGATTTTTTTTCAGGCAAACAAATCTTACACATGTTTTGTTGGATTTACTTCTAGGTATTTCTCATTGTTAAGTAATTGTAAACAATATTGCATCTTAAATTTCAGGGAAGTGCATTTCATTGGTTTATACAGAAATAAGATCAATTTTTATATGTCAGTTTTTATCCTTCTATCTTGGAGATTTAATTCTTGACCATTGATGTGGCTTTCTTGGGACTTTCTCCATAAGTTATCAGATTTCTATCCATTGTATAGGCCCATTTCTTCTTCCTTTTAGTCATATGCCTTTATTTCCCTTTTCCCCCTTCTAGCACTGTGTTAATAGTGGTGAACAAATGGACATCTTGCCTTGTGCATAGTTTGGAGTAAGCACTCAGGCTTTCACCACTGGGCATAATGTGAGTTGTACAGTAGTTTTTTATAGATGCTTTATATCCAGTTGAAGTTCCCTTCCATTTATTTGTAAAATACTCATGAACGGGTATTGAACTTCACCAAGTGCTCTTTCTTTATCAAGTGATAGACACAGTCTTCTTTAACCTGTTAATATAGTTGCTTGTTCATACGATGATGGGTCTTAGAATATTGAACAACCTTGAGTTCTAAAAATATCTTTTGTGGGGCTAGAGAAATGGCTCAGTGGTTAAGAGTATTTGGTGCTTTTCTGGAGAAACTTAGTTGAGTTCCCAGCACTCACAGTGGGTGGCTCACATCCACCTATAGCTCTGGCTCTGCAGGCAATCCAGTGCCTTTTTCTGGTCTTGGGGAGGACTTGCATGCACATGTACAGACTCACATATAGATACACACAAATACACCTAATTAAAACAGAATAAGGGCTGGAGAGATGGCCTAGTGGTTAAGAGCACTGACTGCTCTTGCAGAGGACCAGGGATTGATCCCCAGCACCCACATGGCAGCTGAGAGCCATCTTTAACTCCAGTTCCAAGGGAATCCGACACCCTCTTCTGACCTCCACTGCATTGCACGACACGGGTGCATGACCTACATACAGACAGTATGTTCATACACATAGTAAAATAAATTTAAAAAATAAAAAATAAAACAGAATAAAATTTCTCTTGCTTAGCTGTGGTATATAATTTTTAACATGGTTTTGAATGCAGTTTTCTAATATTTAAAGGATTTTTTTTAATTTTTTTTAAATTTTATTTATTTTCGTATGTGTATG
Organism: Rhizomys pruinosus; assembly: GCA_009823505.1. Classification (NCBI taxonomy): domain Eukaryota; kingdom Metazoa; phylum Chordata; class Mammalia; order Rodentia; family Spalacidae; genus Rhizomys; species Rhizomys pruinosus. The sequence goes on from VZQC01012641.1 coordinate 144,397, forward strand.
AGTGTACTGTCTGCATGTAGGTCTGTGCACCCGTGTCGTGCAATGCCACGGAGGTCAGAAGAGGGTGTCGGATTCCCCTGGAACTGGAGTTCTCCTGGAATTGGAGTTACAGATGGTTCTTAGCCGCCATGTGGGTGCTGGGGATCGAAACCGGGTCCTCTGCAAGAGCAGTCGGTGCTCTTAACCGCTAGGCTATCTCTCCAGCCCTATTTAAAGGATTTTTATGTATGTATTCATGAAGGGCATTGGTCTCCTTGTTTATTTCACAATATCTCTGAATGGTTTGGTATTAGAATCCCAACTTCATAAAATGAAAGTGTTCCTTGCACATCTTTTTTTCTGGAAAAAGTTGTATAGAATTGATGTCATTTCTTCTTTTAGCATTTATGATATTCTTTACACAAAACCCTCTAGAGATTTGAGGAGCAGTTTTTAAGTCATGAATTTAATGTCATTATTTATGGGGTTATTTAAAAGGTCTGTATTTGAATGGGTGAATTGTGGTATTTAGCATTTTTGAAAACTTGATCTTTTCACTTTTTTTTAATTAATTAATTATTTATTTTCATATGTGTATGAATGTATTGTCTGCATGTAGGTTTGTGCACCCATGTTGTGCAATACCGCAGAGATCAGAAGAGGGTGACGGATTCCCCTGGAACTGGACTCAAAGACAGTTTTCAGCCGCCATATGGATGCTGGGGATCGAACCCGGGTCCTTTGCAAGAGCAGTTGGTGCTCTTAACCACTAAGCCATCTCTCCACCCTGGTCTTTTCACTTTTCAATGTGTATAAATGTGTTCCTAGTATTTCTCTGTAATCTATTTTTGTGTTTGCAGCTTCTATAGTTGTATAGCTATTTCATTCATGATACCTATAATTTGTGTGATTTTTTTGTTATTTTTCTTGAGGTTTGCCAATTTTATTGAACTTTTTAAAAAATTGGTCTTTGTTTCATTGATTTTTCTCTATTATATTGTCTTTAACTGATTTTTGCTTTTTATTTTTTCCTAATGCTTTACTGTTATTTTTCTTTTTCTACACTCCTGCAGTGGAAGCATAAATCATTAATTTGAAACTTTTCCTTTTCTTCTAATAAATACATATAATGTTATAATTTCTGCTCAGCATGATGTTAGCTATGTCCCACAAATCTCACATGTTCACATTTTCTTTTCATTTAGATCAATATTTTAAGTTTCTTTGAGACTTCCCCTTTGATTTATGGATAATTTAAAGATGTTTTAGGGGCTGAAGAGATGGCTCAGAAGTTAAGAGCATCTACTGCTCTTGCAGAGGACCTGGGTTCGATTCCTAGCACTCACATGGCAGCCAAGAACCATCTTTAAGCTGGGTGTGGTGGCATACACCTTTAATCTCAGCACTCAGGAGGCAGAGGCAGGCAGATCTCTGTGAGTTCAAGGCCAGCCTGATCTACAGAGTGAGTTCCAGGCCAGCTGGGGCTATAGGGAGACCCTGTCTCAAAAAAGACAAAAAAAAAGATGTTTTAATATCCAAGTGTTGAAAGCTTTCCTGTAACATGGTCATATGAATTTATAATTCGATTGTTATTCTTAAATGATTTTAATTCTTTTAAAATAAGTTTTGTTGCCAGGTGTAGTGGCCCATGCCTTTAAACACAGATTTTTTTTTTTTTAGACAGTTGTGAATGATCATTTTTCCTGACTTGTTTGCTGGGAATTTCTTGTCTGTTTTAAGTGCTCCCACAATTACTTGTTGAAGCATTTTTTGTTATTATGGTGGCTTATGGAGTCTTTCTCATTTGTGTGAAATAGTCTTGGTTCTTGGAAACCCAGACAATGTGTCAAGTTTTAAGACCTTGGATAATTTTTTTAATTCCTTTTTAGCCAGGTGGGGTGGCACAAGCCTTTAATCACAGCACTCAGGAGGCAGAGAGAGGCGGATCTCTGTGAGTTCACAGTCTACATAGTGAGTTTTGCCAGAGCAGAGGGGTTATTGGTCTTTGATTGGTGACAGCAGGCTTGTGCTGGGACTTTTGTCTGTGTGTTAGTGTTTCTTCAGCTCATAGGTCTCGAATACATGAGGCAAAATGAAAATCCAGGGAATTTTCAATCATGTGGGATTTGGGGATCCTGAGGTCTAGTGCCAGTTTGTCTTTTTCTCTACTTTGTGGTTTTCTCATGTTTGACCGAGGGTAAGTATACTGCACTTTAGTGTGCTTGATTCTGGATAGATTATTTTTTCCAGTAGTTCTCATGAAGGTTAGACAAAGGCATGTGTCTATTCTTATTTCTTGGAGCAAGGAACAACAGGGGAAGATGAATGGGACCTGGAATGTGGACTGAAAACATCCTGCTTACTAGCTTCTATTTTGACAGTATGTTGACCAGCTCGTGAAACATGAGCATAAAACAAGTGTAAAGCACTGACCCTGGCCTCAGCTAGCAGGCAGTCTGCTTAGGAAGCCAAGTTGCCAATCACAAAATGGCTATCCCTCATAGATTGTGGCTATTTTGTGCTCAATGATCTGTACAGTTGTCAGAGAAGAGTGATTTCAAGATGGGTGACCAGGGAGATCTCATCTCTCATAGAAGAGGCAGAGTGTGGATTGAACTTGGAAAAATCAAACATGACTATTATGGGAGGGGGCAACTAGTAAGAAGGTATCAAGCTGGTGAGAAAAGAAATGACAAAACCACAGGTCAATAATAACAACAATAACAATAGCCATAATATTGAGCTACAGAGTATTAGGTCCTGGGCATTCTGCCAAGCACATTGCATGGATGATTCCATGTGATCATCCCTTGCAACATGCCTGTGAAGTATGTTACTTCATATTTTATACACAAAAAGACTGAGATTCAGGGTGGTAACTTCTCCAGCTTCATACAACTGTATTAAGAGGAAGTACTGGATTCAAGTCAGGTTGGTCTGAAACATCTTTATTCTTTTTTTTAATTTTATTTATTTTTGTATGTGTATGAATGTACTGTCTGCATGTAGGTTTGTGCACCCATGTCATGCAATGCCGCAGAGGCCAGAAGAGGGTGTAGGATTCCCCTGGAACTAGAGTTCTCCTGGAATTGGAGTTACAGATGGTTCTTAGCCGCCATGTGGGTGCTGGGGATTGAACCCGGGTCCTCTGCAAGAGCAGTCAGTGCTCTTAACCGCTAGGCTATCTCTCCAGCCCTGGTCTGAAACATCTTAAGCACTATAGTAGGATACTTGGGTAACATGCTTCCCAGGCTAAAATATGGGATTAACTTGGACATGAAGAGAGTAAGTTTAGAAATTGAGGCCCAGTATATGAGCCCTTGTATTTTTGAGCCCCATGCATGTTTGAGTCAAGAGCAAATGTCCTAGAGTTGGCCTCTATAAGGCTGGCAGATGGGAACTAGGGGCTGGAGAGATAGCCTAGCGGTTAAGAGCACTGACGCTCTTGCAGAGGACCTGGGTTCGATCCCCAGCACCCACATGGCAGCTAAGAACATCTGTAACTCCAATTCCAGGAGAACTCCAGTTCCAGGGGAATCTGACACCCTCTTCTGACCTCCGCGGCATTGCATGACACGGGTGCACAAACCTACATGCAGACAGTACATTCATACACATACAAAAATAATAAATTTTAAAAAATTAAAAAAAATAAAAAAATAAAAAAATAAACACAATGCAAACACAAAGTAGATGTCACAATAACCCCCTGCAAAACCCCTGGTCTGCTCACAGTGAATGCTGTTTCACAATTACTAGGAAGACAAAAATCTTCTAATGACACTTATTCCATATACTTTCCTTCCTCCTCCTTTTATAGAAGTTCTACATTAGGGCTACCAAAATGGCTCAGAGGTAAAGGCATCCCCCCACCTCTGGTGATGCAAGCCCAGCAGCCTGAGTTGGTCCTTGGAATCTACACAAAGGGGGAAGGTGGGAACCAACTCACAAAGTTGTGCTCTGACTTCAACATGTGCCTTCTGGAATGTGTACAACACCCCTCCCCCCCCCACACACACAACACATAACACACTAGCAATAACAACAGCAATGGTTTAAAAAAATTTCTACATTAGGGGCTTTTAAAAATAAAGCATTTAGTTTTTCAATAGAAGCTGGAAGATAGGATGCATTAATTTGTGTTTGTCTGCAGACTCCTTATTTTTAAAAAGTCATGTTCCTCAGTTATGCTTATGCATTCAGAGTGAGGTTAAGATAATTAGGCACAATGTGGGTAGACAGAATGACATCACAGCCTCCTTCAAAGAGACAGCCACAGAGGAGAAATAGAGGGAAAGAAAGGATACCAGTTGACTCTAGATAGGAGCAAGCCTCACCCAAAAAATGACCAAATATACTCCAATGAAGGGGTTTTTTTTGTTGTTTTTTTTTGCTTTTTGAGGCAAAGTCTCATTCTGTAGCCTAGGCTGGCCTCTAGTACTAATATTACAGGTGTGTGCCACCCAGAGTGGCTTTCACTGAGCATTTAGATCCCATGATTGGGGGTAGGACAGTCAAGACACAGCTGACGAAATTACAAACATTTCTTATTGCCACAAGTAGGGATACCCAAAGACTCCTCAGTCTGGGAAGAATTACAGGACTATTTACAAAGGAAATATTTCATAGAATGTCAATTCTGTGGGAAATCCAAAATAAGAGAAAAAGAGTGTGCCTTGTGTGCGCATGGTTTATGATTAACACTAGGTTAAGTAAGTTTCTTTACTGCAAGCCTTCTCAGAGCCTTTTAAGTGTTAAAGTATACCAAGAATGCTCAAGAAGGGATTATAGCATACAAGATACCCAATCTCCTTGCTCAGAAATCCCCCTGGCCAACCTTTTCTTCTTCCTCAGAGACTTCTGAGGATTAGAGCTTCACACTCTCACAAGTTCTGGAGTAGAAAAAGACTTAAGTCATAACAGAAAACTCTATGCCCGATGGTAGACTCTTCTGATTTCTCCAACATATGCCTGATGTATGCTTCTAAGCTTCCTTGAGAGGCAGATGAATGTTTCTGTTTCGACTCAAAACTCACGCAAATTTTTTAAATTCCCCAAATTTCTCTCTCCCACCCCTCCCCCATCTAAACCATCCCAGTGAATCAATAAACAAATTCATGAGAGGAAATTGCAGCTATTTTAAAAATCGTTGCTTGATTATAATTAGATTATAAGACAGAATCATATGGTCTCAGATCCCGCTGGCTGCCTGGCTGAGCCACCTTCATCCTGGGTTCCCAGAAGACCACTCTCTTCGGGTGTGCAGCCAGCTGAGTCTTCTGCTGCTGCCTGATCAAAGTAGCTGTTGGGACTGGCTCCACTGTCTCTCCTGGAGGCCTGGGGAACCTTCTGGAACTCATGGAAGGAGGGATCTCTTCCTCCGGAGATCTGCTCCATCCTCTGCTCTTTCTTCTTGATGTGGCACTTCTCCTCCTTCTCGGCTTTCAGTTCAGGATGTGACGGTTCCTCTCTGTGGCAGGATGTTCAGCTCCCGCCCCCTTTCCCTGCTGGTCTTGTGCTCCTGACTCCTGGCATACCTGGTCTTCTGCACAGCTAACTTGGCCAGTATCCTCTGGCGCACCTGCCTCAGCTCTCCCCATCGCCCTGAGCGCCACCTGGCCTGCTGGAACCACTCTGCCTCCCTCTGGGCCTTCCGCTGCCCTCGCAGCCTCTCCTTAGTCAAACCTTCATGGGTCTCCTGGGACCGCTGCGAATTCTGCTCCAGGTCCTCGGCCTTGGCCTGGCAGTCCCTGAGAACCTTCCCGGCCTGGAAACTGACGAGGATGCTGGGGCTGTTCTGCACCTTGGTCTGGTCCTCCATGGCCTGAAACTCTTTCTTGTGACAGGTTGCCTCCGGGTTTTTCTGCAGCTGCAGTCTGTTCAGGTCCCGCAGGTTCTGCAGCACCCTCTCCTGCTCCCTCAGACGCTGCATCTGGCACTGTTTGAGGTGCTCGGCCTGCATGTGCACCTTGTCCAGCTTCTCCAGGTCGTGGTTCTCCTGGGGGTCCTGGGTCTCCCTCCACCCGCTCTCCGACTGGACCGCCGCTTTGGGCTGGCCATCCCATCCCGCCACAGGCGGAGCCGCCCCCGGCTCCTGCTAGGCTTGTGCGGTTCCTTCTGTCCTCACCACTGCTCTTGATTCTGCTGCAGCAGCAGCCTGCGCTCTTTCTCCAGTCGGGTGGACCCTCTGGTCTGAACACTTCAGCTCTTCCTAGGCAACGGCTGCCTGGTGCTGCAGTTCTCCAATCCTCTGGGCCTTCTTGAGCCGGCTCAGCACCAGGCTACAATCTTCTGGTCCCTGGAGGACATCACCGCCTCGTCCAGCTTGCTCTTGAGGACCTGAGCTTGCTGGCTTCTCCTCTTTTTGTCGGAGGCAGAGGGCTGGGAGTACTGGCTGGCTAAAGACTCAAACAGATCACCGCTGCCCCTCTTCTGGGTGCCCACACAGGGTGGTTGCTTCTTGTACTCTTTGGAGTGCACTGAGGACTTGTCGGTGAGAACTGAGGAAGGGGACCAGGAACCCACGTGTCCGCCTATCTGTGCTGCCCACTGCTGTCCAGTCGGTGCCTTTTCTAAACGCAGAGTTCCAACATTCGGGGGTCTGAAATCTCCTCCGGGTACGGCGGGTACCAATCTCCCTGGGTCGGAGGGTAGCGCGGGCAGGGCTGAGGCTGATGCTGCGGTTGCTGCTACTGCCAGGATCGGTTGGACCTGGTCCATGGCTCGCCCCAGGCTTCTTCCCGGCGCAGGCTGCCTGACCCTTGCTTCCTGGGGCGATCCGAAGGCCTGCGGGACACGTGGGTCAAGCTGTGGCTTTCCCGGGGCGAGACGATGTGCCCACGCCGGCGGGGCCACTGGGCTGGCGAGCCACGGGGGTGCAGCCTGGCCTCCCCGGCCTCGTTCTCGGCGCTCAGAGTCCTGGCCCAGGGGTTCGCCCGACGACCGCCAGCGCACCTGCGCCGGGAACTCGCCCTCTTCGCAGGGCTGGGGCTCCAAGGGCTCCCCATAGGACTGTGGGGAGAAGTGGTGGAAGCCGGCCATGTCCCGGCGGGCCCAGAGTCTATGTGAAGGTCAGGAGACCTCCAGGGAGGCCACACCTGCCCCACCCCTCCGATCCCAGGATCCGAGTGGCCTGTGACGCTCCGGACGCTTCACAATGCACACTGCGACTTGGAATCCTCCAAGGCCGCAAAGCACCTGGGCTTTGGTGAGAGGATGGAGTTGGGGGATAGGTGCCTGGAGGAACAGGTTGGATGGCTGTAGGAAAGCAGGGCTGACATTTAGAGACGAGGGTCCTGATGATTCTAGTGTTTCGGGCAGGAATTTGCACTCCTTGAATTAGTGGGATTCAAAGGGTGTCCAAGAGGGCAGACAGTGTAGAGGAAGGAGTCGGCTTTTTTGCTTTTGTTTAAATTTTGATTTTCCTGGGGATGGAGGGGGTCTGTACCAGAGGAGCCAGGGCAGAGGACAACTTGCAAGAGTGGGTTCTCTCCTTTCACCACGCGGGTTGCAGAGACTCGAACTCGGATCTTCAGGCTTGGAGCCCAGCACCCTTACCCACTAAGACATCTAGCTAGCCCTCGGTATCCCTAATCTGCGAGCCTGTGAAAGGTGCGCAACGAAGCAGACTTGAAGGCACACCTAGTCGGTGAAGTCAGTCTTTACCTTGGCAATCCCAAGGCATGCTTTAAGGTTTGCATTTTTAAACTTTAGCACTGCAAAAGAACATTTCTGGTTTCTGACTCATGGATCAATTACAGTTTTTGTCAAATCAGGAATGTTGCCCCTGCAGCTTTGACATAGCATGCAAACATCACATGTATGGCCTTTCCATCCTTTTTCTCCAAATTTATGACATTCTTTTCTCTTGGTAAGGCCCTTTGATTACTTAGGAAAATGAATTTAAATTTTCTACATCCATCCCATGTGATGTTGGACAAGTCACTTTCCTGACCCTCAAGTTCTGGGATGGGGGCTGCCTGTGCCATAGGGCCAACACTGAAAAGACAAAATGGAACCTTGTGGGAAGCTCAATAAATATTACTTTGATATCCTGTTAATCTCCCATTAATTTCCTTATGAGCTTACAAAAATTTCTACAGATTCCTAGCTTCAGAAAAGATGAAATTATAGTATTTCCAAAGCAGTTGAGGTAAAGGATACAGTGTTGAAAGAGGTGACTCCCAGGTTCTGCCATATAACACCATTGGTGGGTTCTCATTAAATTCTTTCCCTTCTCTAGGATTGCAATTCCCGAAGGTATGTCCCCAAACAATATATTGAAATGTAGTCACCATGATGATGGTACTGAGAGGAGAGGGCATGAGAGATGAGCATGGAGCCCTCATAAATGCTATCTATGGTCTCGTTCAGAGCAAATGCATCCCAGTGTAGGAAAGCTGCCCAGAGTGCTCCGAGACAGAAGACAGAGGCAGACAGACCCAGGATAGTGAGAAGTATACCGATGCTAAGAAAAAGGCTGAATCAGTCTAAATTAAAAGTAAATAAGGGGGGCTGGAGAGATGGCCTAGCGGTTAAGAGCACCGACTGCTCTTACAGAGGACCCGGGTTCAATCCCCAGCACCCACATGGCGGCTGAGAACCGTCTGAAGCTCCAATTCCAGGAGAACTCCAGCTCCAGGGGAATCCGAGACCCTCTTCTGACCTCCCGGCATTGCAAGACACGGGTACAAAACTTGCATGCAGAGCAGTATATTCTACACATACGAACATAAATTTTAAAAATTTGAACTTTGAGATGGCCTAGGGTTGAGAGCGCCGACTGCTCTTGCGAGGACCCGGGTTCGCTCCCCAGCACCCACATGGCGGCCGAGAACCGTCTGAGACTCCAAATTCCAGGAGAATCCAGCTCCAGGGAATCCGAGACCCCCTTCGACCTCCGCGGCATTGCACGACACGGGTGCACAGACCTGACTCGCGACAGTACATTCATACACATACGAATAAATGAAATTAAAAAAAAATTAAAAAAAAAAGAAATAAATAAAATTAATAAAAAAATTTTTAATAAAAGTAAATAAGGGTAGGCATTTATTCCAGGAAATGCACTCTCTCTGGCAAATCCGTGGCCATCCAGGGCGGTGAAAAGCGCACATCTGGGAGGCAGGGAGGAGGGGGGGGAGCCTTTTATAGGGGGGAGGGGAGATGGTAGTGTGTTGGAATCTGGCCAATTAAGCCAGGTCAGGGGTCAGTGTTTTTTTTGTTTTTGTTTTTTTGCAGGAAAACACAAACTCCAGACCGGAAAAGAAGGAAAGGTCCTTCTGGTCCATGCCATCTTGGCTTTTCACACCGAGCCCTGACCTAGCAGATAGCATCGTGGACAATTTACTGAGGACTTGCTGATAGAAGTGTAGTCACAGGTGGCAGGAGGACGAGTCGATTCCCCATGACTTGGGCCAGAGGTAGGGGCTTATAAACTGGTCAGTATGAAAGTGACTTCACCCAAGTCAGAAGGTATCTGATTTATCTCAAGTTTATGTCAACTAGATGTGGAATGTTGCTGGTGCTCATGGTATCAGAGTCTAGGTTGTAAAGCTCTGCATACTGCTTGAATGGCTGACTTATACAGATGAGCCCAACCTGTGGCCTCCAGGTCACATGCCCCCCACCAAGGATAGCTATGTAGCATAACATAACATTGATTAATTCTCGAGCATAAACTTTGTAGAGTGCAATATACACAATGTCAAAGGGTTGGACAGGCTTGGGTGCTGGGAACTGTGTTAGGCAACTAAGGAAAGCTACCAAGGGGAGACCATGGTGGTTACCATTCAAAATGGCTCCCATCAATTCACACTCAATCCACACAGCGAGGGATAGCAAGTGTTTGCCACCAAGGCTGACAACCCAGTTTCAATTACCAGAATTCACACAGTGGAAGGAGAGAACCAACCCCCCCCCCAAGTTGCCTTCTGACTTCCACATGCCCACTGTGTCACACATGTGCACACACACACACACACACACACATACACACACAGAGAGATACACACACAATTAAATTTTATAAATTGTTAAGAAGATGAGTACTAAAAGTATCTCATACAACCTTCTCTTGGCCATGTGAGGGCACAATGACTAGATGGAGTCTATGAACCAGAAAGGGCTCCCAATTGGGAACTAAGTCTACCATGCCTTGGTACTAAATTCTCAACCTCAGACTTGTCAGGGATGAATATATGTTGCTTTTAAGACACCCAGTCTATGGTATGATGTTACAGCAGGTAAATGGATTGAGACAGTGGTGCAAAAGAAAGTTCTGGATAGCATTCTCCAAAGATGATGATTCATTACCAAAGAAAAAGGAGTGCTTTATCACCCTATTCTTCCTGACACATATCATTGTGTCTGGATTGTTGTTAATTTCCCACTGAACTTCATCATAGAACATGGCAACACCAAGAGATACTCTAAAGAATCCCCTGAACTCCAGACTTACCTCCAGTATAGAGAAGCAGTCTGATTTCCCCCTGGCCTTCTGGCTCAATCCCCTCTGCTAACACTATCTCCTTTCTTAGTCTGTTGATTCAAAGGCATCAGAAGCCCAAAGTGGCCTGGGGGAAGTCTTAGCTTCCAGCTCAATGGAATGTTTGTAATGCCTCCTGGCAGAGGCACTCTCCTTTTGGGAATACAGACTTCTAGACCCACAGAGCACAGGGAGTCAGGAACAGGTAGCAAAGGTTTTGCTAGTGGGTCATTAGGAGTGATTGTGAGTGCTACAATTCTTATTTCCACTTCTCCTGGACCCATGAATCTTGGCTATAGGGGAAACAGTACCATATACTAGATGCTCATTTAAAAGATACACAGCCTTCTGGCCCCTTGCCCCAGCCCTCCAGGCTACTGCCATCTAGTTGGTACTCTAACTTTGTCTTTAAAAGAGCATTTCACCTTTCTATGAAGCCAGCTGCTTCAGGATGGTGGGGAGCATGGTCAGAATAGTGAACTGCACAGGCCTGGGCCCACCACTGCACTTCTTTGGCCATGAGGAGAGTGCCTTGGTTGGAAGCCATGCTGTATGTGATGCATGACCATGGATAAGGTATTCTCTAAGCCCATAGATGGACATTTTAGCAGAAGCATTGCATGTATGAAAGGCAAATTGGAATAAGTGTCTACTCCAAATAGAGACAAATAAGGACAAAGCATGGCCTTTTCCACAGTTCCACAATAGAAGTGGGCCAGAGTACTCAGTCTACCACCAGGTTGCTGGCCAGCTGCTCTGCACAATGGCGCAGTGTTACTGGGTCATTGTTGGTTTCTACTGCAGGTCAGCTTTGGTGAATGGAAGACCAAAGAAAAGTTGGAAGGCCAAAGATGCTGGAGTCCGATAACAGTGGAGGATGACAATAACACATTGCTGGTGGCAGTGACAGACACTCACCTAGCAAGAAGCAAAGGCAGGCAGGCCGGCCACACTGCTTGCCCCTGGACTGCAGATGAGGGCCACTGCTGGGAAGGTTCCCCCACACTGCGGGAAGGTCTTCAGCCCTCAGTTAATCCTTCCTGGAAACATCCTTACAGACTGTCCAGAGGTGTGTTTCTTAGTTGATTCCGGATCTCATCAAGCTGACAATCAAAATTAACCATCATCTAACCCTTCACCCAAGCTCATGTAAGTAATCCCAGTAAGCTCATTAGCTCACTAAAATGGATTTTGATGGAATCCTTTCTGCTATCTATGTTTGGGGAAAGTCACTAAACAAGGTGGTATGTAGTCACCTTAACAGAGGTCTGGGAGGAGGGAGGAGCTGGTTCCAGTGGATCACATGTAAGGGACGGGTTTATAAAAGATGAAGTTGGAGCTAAACTTTGCAGGACAATAGGATGCTGAGATAGAGTTGAGCAGGGTGACACATCTGGCTGAGGAAGCTGCATGGGCTGCAGTGCGGTGCCTCCAATGCCTGGCACGTCCAAGTCGGGCATGCTGTGGTAGTAGGGGTGCAGTGGAGTAGCAGGGGATAAGGCTAGAAATGTGAGCTGGGCCAAGAGTCTCTAGGGCCTTAAATGACAGAGAACATGGCTTCTTACTCCCAGGTGACAATGTCCCAGCTGTGAAGAACTCCAGGATTTCTGAGATCTTCCTTAGACCCCAGAGCAGTTAGGGCCATGCAGTCTTTAGGACAGATTCTGGGGGCGTCTGTCCCTGCCTTGTGCAGAATAGCTTTAAATTTTATCTACTGTAAATCCATGGGCTACTAGGTCAAGTAGACTGAAAAAAAAAACAGGGTTCTTCTGCATTCATAATGAAATATTGAAATACACTGTGAAGAGAATTGGGCAATCAATACAAATGTTGAAGGCAGAAAAGTCACCCAAAGGGGTTTGTGTTTTGAAAGGCAGCTCTGGCAACCACGTGGAAGGTAAGTAATGAAAGCCAAGGAAAATTCTGATGAGGAGTAAGGAAGTATGATTGGTACGAGGATATTGGTAAGGGAAGGAGAAGGCTGGAGCCAGAGATGGTTCGGGGGTTAAGGGACTGTGACCTGGAGATGGATTTAGCTGAGGAGAGGGTTTCTAACCTGAGTGCCAGTTAGAAGGTAGTAATTCTAACAAATAAATGTGGTCTTGGACTGGAGAGATGTGTTTCTTAGTTGATTCCAGATCTCATCAAGCTGACAATCAAAATTAACCATCATCTAACCCTTCACCCAAACTCATGTAAGTAATCCCAGTAAGCTCGTTATCTCACTAAGATGGATTTAGATGGAATCCTTTCTGCTATCTATATTTGGGAAAAGTCATACAACAATGTGGTATGTAGTTACCTTAACAGAGGTCTGAGAGGAGGGAGAAGCTGGTTCCAGCAGATCACATGTTAGGGATGGGCTTTATAAATGATGGGCAAAATGCTTGCCACTTACCATGGGAACCTGAGCTTGGATCCCCAGCACCTATGTAAAAAGCCAGATACAGAGGCATGGTATCTAATTTCACCACTGGGGAGAAATAGCTCTCTGGCAGGCCAGCCCAGCCCAGCCAAATCACGGGTTGAGAGAGACCCTTTCTCAAAAAATAACAGGGAGAACAAACTGAGGAAGACCCCCACATTGACCTCCAGTGTCCGCACACTTACACAAGCATGTGCATGTGCATACACATACATGCACACATACAGTCATAGAAACACATACACACCACACACAAAGAAAAATACCTGCAGTCTAGGTGACCTTGAGACCACTGATGATAGAAATCAGGTGAAAGAAGGGTAACAGCACACAAACAAGACATAGAAGAGCTAACAACGTCTACAACAAGCTGAGGACACAAGAAGAGAAACCTCCTCGAGGGGCCCACTGAGAAAGCTCGGGCCTTAGAATCCAGCCACACTTGCATCTTCCCATCCTGTTAAGACTGCTCAGAGGGTCACCAGCTTGCAAGTCATGTCAGCTCTCCCAAGAGCACATGAAAGAGATGTTTTGTAAATGCTAAGCTGCCACACATCCCTCGATGCTGAGAACAATCAGTCTCTCTCTCTTATTTGGCAGTAAAATCCTCAATGGATTCTGCTGCATGACTCAGAACATGGAATTCTGCCCAACAAAGACCTGGGCCTCTTTTCTTAATTTGTTGGAGGGTTGGAAAATATGGCCAAATGCACTCTGACCCTAAAATTCAAATGAGTATATGGGAAGGAGGTATGTGCTATGTCCTTCCTCAAAACAGACTGATAGAAACAAGAAATTCTCTCTCTCTCTCTCTCTCTCTCTCTCTCTCTCTCTCTCTCTCTCTCTCTGTTGGATAAGTCAAAGGGGAGAAATTGGCTAAATACCAGCATCTGTTATGGGCTCTTGAACATGAATGGTTCAAACTGACATGTGCTTGAGTATAAAATACACATTAGGGGCTAGAGAAATGGCTCAGCTGTTAAGAGCACTTGCTGCTCTTAAAGAGGACCTAGGTTCAATTCCCAGCATCCACATCAAGGAGCTTACAACTGCCTGTAACCCCAGCTCTGAGGGATCTGATGCCCTCTTCTGGATTCTACAGGCATACACACACACACACACACACATACACACACACACACACACACACACACAGCACATTTGCAGATACACATAGACACATAAACACACAAATAAAACAAATCTTACAAACAAAATGAAACTCTCTCTTTTACGTTGGTTCTATTATAAGGTGATGGTATTTCAAATCCATCAGACTAAATTAATTTCACATTCCTCATCCTTGTTTGGAAGAGAGTACTAGTAAATTAATAAATGCATATATGTAGATATATCATAGTATATTTATTCTGTGTGAGAGATCTTTTGAATTTAATTTTAGCTGACACAAAAGCATAAAAATTACATATTCATGGGGTGCTGTGAAATCTTTGCTGTATTTATGTATTAACGTTTACGTCATGACAAATGTATCTGTGTCTTCAAGCATTTAGCATTCCTTTGTGATGAGACTTTCAAAATCCTTCCATCCCCTTTGTTGCTTGTACATGGTTATTATCGTAGTCAGCCTTACTGTCAGTAGCATGTGAGAGCTCCTTTCTGTTATGTGACTATTACTTAGCACCCATTACTCAACCACTCTCCATCCTAGTATATTTCTATTGAGGAGTGCTGTTCTAAATAATAAAATATTCCCAGTAGTCATGTTGTAAAATAAAAGCTTTTAACATGATAATTTTGTTTTATATAAATTTGTTGTTAACAACAACAACAACAACAGAAAGGACTGCATCAAAGAACTGACTGAAACAGTGAACTTCTGCTTAAAACAGTCAACTTCCACATGGATAATATCGAGAAAGACTGAGAAAGAGATGAAAAGCATGTTTGGCAGAATGCATGAGCTCTAGTGGGGTGGGGACATAGGGAGGGGGACACGGGTCTAGATTTGATAATCTTGTACAAAATATAGATTAAAGAACAAACAACCTGTCACCCCACACTGGATGGTGGGGCTGTGGGGGTTTGGGCACAACAGCCTGCAGATTGGTTTTGCATGAAGGATGCTTGTACTCATGGATTATCACTTATAGCTAAAAAATGAAAAACAAACAAACAAACAGAGAAAGATGCAAGACAGTTACGGCAGAATACATGATCTGGGATGGGGTGGGGGTGGGGGGGAAGGGAAAGGGAAATATGCCTGATCTGAATTGGAAAATGATGTACGAAATGCACAAAGCATCAATAAAAATTAAATTAAAAAAAAATTAAAAAGTAAATAAAATGGGAAAAAATTGTTGTTTATATAAACTTTATTTCTTTTGAGTGTGCGTGTGTGTGTGTGTGTGTGTGTGTGTGTGTGTACAACTTCAAGTTTGGTCCTCAGGTGCCTTCCATGTTCTGTTTGAGTCAGGGTCTCTCCAGGTAGGCTACGCTTGCTGGCCTGTGAGTGTCCAGGCACCCACCTGCCTCTAGCTCTCATCACTCCATTCTTGGGATTACACTACTATTTTATTTTTATTTATTTTTTGTCTTTTTGAGACAGGGTCTCCCTTTAGTCCCAGCTGGCTTGGGACTATGTAGACCAGGCTGGCCTTGAACTCACAGAGATCTGCCTGCCTCTGCCTCCCAAGTGCTGGGATTAAAGGCGTGTGCCACCACACCCAGCTATTCCACTGCTTTTGATGTGGCTTCTGGGCATCCAAACTCAGGTCCTCATACTTGCAACATGAGTACTTTACCAAGTACATCATCCCTCAAGTCCCTGAAATCATCTTTTCAAAACAACAATATTTAGATCAGAAGGTATTTTTATTTAAATTATTGGATGATAGGATAAATTTTCAAAATTAAACTTTTCAAATTTCAATTTTTAAAATCCTTTTTGTCACGGGATTTCAGAGCCTTTATGAACCAAATCTCCTGGTTTCCTTACCACACAGGCAAACAGATGTCCCTGAGTATCAGCACATGGAAACACAGACCTCCATGTAACAATAACGCACTGTGGACTCGCCAAAGACATCTGAACCACAGAACAATAACAATGTTAATACCCAGGGCCATAAATAAAAGAAACTTATGATGTATTTATGCTAATAGAGCACTAAGCATGAACATTCTAGCCTATCAACTTTTTTTTTTTTTAAAGAAAATAGTGGGTTAAGAACCTGGAAATGGGAAAGTTAAGTTGCCATGGAAACAATCGCAGTGCAAATATTCTATTTGGATGAGAGGTTATATGTGTAAGAATGATCGCTGATACACACTGAGCATGTGTTGGAACTCTGCTTGGAGTGCTTCATGTGTAAACCTGACCTCAACAATGCAGAGCCAACTCTGCTACTTCCAAAGCACCGGGAGATAATTCTAGAGTCTCTAAACCCAACTGTGGGCAGAGGAGCCAGAGCTAGAACCCAGGTTCTCACAAATCACCTGCCACCCCAGCATCCTGCCTTCCACCCTCAGATCTTCCTCAGGGAATGATGCGTAATTCCCAGCAGAGAAAATGGTGTGTGAACCAGAGCAGAGAAGATTCTAAACATTTCTAGTTTTGCTGCAGTCTAGGATTTTAATATTCTTCACATTTGTAACCTGAACCCAATTATGAGCAGGACATGGCAGTTAACCAATTCTCATGAAGAAAGAACTCTAAAGTGTGTTCAGAGCCAAAACTGAGTTCAGTTCCACAGGGGCATAACATGGACTGAGCTAGTTATGAGACCACTCAGCAGTGACACAGAAACACAGCTCCATGATGAAGTCATTTGCTTTTTTAAAAAATGCATGACTTATGATGTCAGACACAGCTCACCCAGTGTGGAGGCATTTCTCGCCATGAATAACATAAGTGTTATACTAAATAGCTGTTTTATTTATTTTTTAATTAATTAATTTTTATGTATATGAGTGTACTGTCTGCATGTAGGTCAGTGCTCCCATGTAATGCAATGCCAGGGAGGTCAGAAGAGGGCGTCGGATTCCCCTGGAACTGGTGTTAAAGACAGTTCTTAGCCGCCATGTGGGTGCTGGGAATTGAACCCGGGTCCTCTGCAAGAGCAGTTGGTGCTCTTAACCACTGAGCCATCTCTCCAGCCCCACGGTTTTTATTTTTAAAGAATGTATTTTTTTGTTGAAACTTTTAAAATGTCTTTTACAGTTTTGCTTTCTTTCCTGTTTTGCTAAAGTTGAGCCTAGAGTTTTTAACTTCAAAGAGCATTTGTTTTTCAGGAAAGTTCACATGAGGGAAGATAGTAGAAGTGTGGTGATGGATGGATGGTCTGCTGTGACTGCTGACTGTGTGCGTGTTACAATGTGTAGGGCATTGTGAATCCTTGGCTGGCACTTTCAGTAGGGCCGGAACCCCTTAGCCCACTAACACTCACTGCAGGCTTTGCCTCAGCAGGCTTATCATATTACGGCAGCATTCTCAGCAGGCAGTGCATAGTGTTCTTTCCTACTCAAAGCCCCCTACATGCAGGGCTGGAGTAGAACCCCGGCAGCTGTGGGTGGCTCTCTGGGCACTCAGAAATCACTTCTGCCCACAGGAACCTTACAAAGGCACCTTTGTCCACCTGCCTGGTCTCGGCAAGGCCACACAGCTGAGAAAAGCCATTTGTTGTCCTCCTCTCTGTGTGGTATAGTGCCTTATCCTGTCCCTCCTTTGCCAAATGAAGCCCCCAGTGTCCACAATCACTGCTTCTTTAGAGTGCCAGGCCCAGGCCCTCTCATTTTAGGCCTGTGCTTGGAGGTCCTATGAAGATCCGACCAGCTAAGTCTCCCTGCAGAAATTCCCATGGGAGACCGCACCACACTGCCTTTATGTTGCCACCACTCAGCTGTTTATCTCCAGGGCCAGGTACATTGGAGGCTCTTGGTAAGCATTCAAACAGAATACAGGATTTCCCACACTAGAAGTTCAGTCTCTCATCTCTACTGAGCCCTCTCTGATGGGCACTGATGCCCTATTTATATATTTGCACACACTGCCGTAGTGAATTCCAGCCTCTTCTCTCTGACTCAAGCCTTGGAAAATACCTTTGCCCATTCATTCTTCTTATTTTCAGCCCCTACATTTTAGAAAAAGATGGAAGTCATCAGCTTCCTCAACTTCCCCTTTGTGTTAGGTTTCTGTTACGGTAACAAAATACCTGAGATTTATAGATTAACTTAAGAAGAGGAAAGGTTTGTTTGGACTTATAATTTTAGAGGCTTCAATCTATAGGCAGTTGGCCCATTGTCCTGGGATGTATGGTGAGATGGTGGTCCATCATGGTGAGGGTGCATGATGGATAAAGATGCTTACCTCATTGGTTAGTTACTTTTCTGTTGCTGTGACAAAAATGCTATGATGAAAGGTAGAGTTTATTTGGCTTGTGGTTCCAGGGGACTAAGAGGTCATCATGTCAGAGAGGCATGGAAGCAGAAGTGGGTGGAGCACGAAACGAGAGCTCACATGTATAGGAAACAGACCCAGACCCCGACAAACTTAAACTGGAGCAAGGCTGTGAACTCTCAAAGTCCTCCCCCAGTGACATGCTTCCTTTAGCAAGGATGCACCCCTTAAACTTCCACAGACAGTGCCATCAACTGGGGCCAAATGTTCAAATACTTGAAGCCTATGGGGGACATTGCTCATCCAAACCATGGGAAAAAGGAGCAGAGGGCCAGCATCCCAATACCCTTCATGGTCATGCCACGGGAACCTAACATGGCTCTGCCCCTTAAAGGTTCCACCGCCTCCCAGTAACACCCAACATAATGATAACGTCTTCAACACATGAATGATTGGGAGACACTTATTCAAGCCACTGTACATGTCAGGGCCTTCGCCCATGTTTTCTTCATGACACAAGGTGGAAACTGTCCCATCCCATGCCAAAACACTACTCTGATTAGGCCACCACCCAATCCTGTACCCCCCATATTCACCTCTCACCTCACACCCATGCTGAGGTGACTTCTGTCCTCCATGACATTTTCTGCTTTCGCTCTAGAGCATGTGCATCCAGAACTTTCTGCAGTGAGGAGAATGCCGAGTGTCTGCGGCTGTCCCACACGGAGGCAACCAGCGTGTGGTTACCGAGTGTGTGAAATGCAGCTAGCATGACTGAGGAAAAGGATGTTTAACTTCAATTAATTACAATCAATTAGGCATGTGTGACTGGTGACCCCCACATTGCACAGAAGCAGTCAAAAGTGGGAGCCCTCCTGTCATGCAATAGGCTTCTCTCCTACGGACAAAGATTCTTCTGTGTAAGTAACGGGACTTTGAAAACATAGCAAGTGTGTTTCCTGAGGCAGGGATGTAGAAGCTACTGCGGTCTCAGCCTTCTCTCCTGGATCACTTGCTCTTGAGAAAGCCAGCTGCCATGTGATGAAGACACGAACCCCAGTTAAGTCACCAGAAGACTGCAGCTCTGAGACAACTCGCCTGCACCCTCATGAGGTAGCCCAAGCCAGATTCCTGGTTTGCAGCAACTATGAGATCAAAACCAGTGGTGGTTTCAAGAGGGTAAATTGTGAATACTTTGTTATGCACCTGTGGAAAATGAAGAAGGTGTGTGCTTTCGATTAGATGTTCCTATACCTCATGCTTCAACTACACTAAATTCCAATATCAGAGGAGATAGGAACCTGCCCCAACGAGAATGATGGGGAGCTAGATACAGTGCGCACAGTGTGGCTTTCACAGAGTACTTTTACCATGTGTTTTGCCTGCTATATGGTCCTTATGTGGAACTTTATTTATATTGGCAGGTGTCTTTGTGGCCCCGTTTGACTGTTCTCCTGTTTACGTCAGCCCTGCCATTGCTCTGATATTGGGAGCCCACTCTTTTGTGCTTCCTGAGTAAAACCAACCCGACAGTAGCCCCTAGTTTTTCAGATGGTAGATGCAAATTCAATGTGCCACGACAGGAAACAAGGTCAAAGATTCTTAAAGATCCTGACGAGGGTAAGTGCACTGAGTTGTCTTGGATCACACAGAGGTCAGGGAGATGGGAGAGATGAAAGGAGGAGGAAGAGGAGGAGGAGGAGGAGGAGGAGGAGGAGGAGGAAGGGAGGGAGGAAGGCAAGGAAGGAAGGAAGGAAGGAAGGAGGGAGGGAGGAAGGAAAGAAGGAAAGAAGGAAAGAAGGAAAGAAGGAAAGAAGGAAAGAAGGAAAGAAGGAAAGAAAGAAAGAAAAGAAAGAAAGAAAGAAAGAAAGAAAGAAAGAAAGAAAGAAAGAAAGAAAGAAAGAAAAAAAATCAAGCCAGCAGACTATACAAAAATGCCATGTGGGTCACTTTGGACTTGAGGACAAATGTCTGAGTGGTCTCTTTAAAGGAATCCATAGGAGCTCTGAAAATGATAAACCAGGCAACCTCTCTCTGGCCACCAGCTTGAGCCATTTAGATGCAGAGTCAACTTGGAATCTGTCAAGGGGGACTGAACTCTGCTTCTGATAAGAGAGAGCTAAACTTGCACTTGAAGTGAATGTAGAGTCCACATAAAATTGAGATATTTCTCCCCTCTGCCCTGCCCCTCATGCACCTGCTTCTCTGGGAAGGGGCCAGGTATCTTCAGTAATACCTCTGGGGGATTCCTTTACTGTTTGAGAGACATTGCTTCTTCTATTCCACTGTTCCCCACCCCCAGAAACCCCTCCTTTCCCCTGCAGTTCAGCTTCTGAATGGTCTGCCCAAGGCCTCCTCTCTGCTGCTCGGACACTCCCCACACAGGTGTCTCTATTCTGTGGCTTCACAGCTGGCCTTAGAGCCACTCTTGGGCCCACTTCTCTCACCCTGAGCTGTTCACACGGCTCCTAACCTCAAGCTTCTAACTGCTTGCTGGATATCTCCCTACGGAGTTTCTTATTAATTCAAATTCCACAAACCAATCATTGGATTTCTGTTCATTCTCATGAAACTTCCTTTTCATCTGTATTTCTTATTTTTGGAGCTAGCTGATAACTGGCTGGCCTGGAACTCAGTATGTAGACCAGGCTGGCCTCAAACTCATAGAGATCTGCCTGCCTCTGCCTCCTTAATGCTGAGATTAATGACATGTGCCACCACATCTGGCAACTCAAAATCTTGATATTACTCTCATGCCATCTTTTTTTCCTCGCCATCACACAGTGGCCCCTGAGATCTTACAGTCCCCTTCCTCAGAGCCTCTGGTGGCTACATCATGCTGGTTCACAACTCACTACTCCTACCTTGGCCTGCCCTTCCTGATCTATTGTCCTTCCCAATCTCATCCATCTCTATTCTTTTTAAAATACCAGTGTCTGCTATAATTTCTTATGATACTTCTTTACCCGATATCTTTAATGACTCCTCATGGTCTTTTGAATAAACTTTAAACTCCTTGGTGTGGCCCCAACAGCTACCCACAGCCCTGTATACAATTACTCTCTAGGTATAAGGGTTTGTCCATAACTTCGCAAGCACACTGTTATTCTTCATCTATACTGTTATGTCCCTCACAGAATTAAAATTCTCCCTTGAGGATGCAAATGCATAGTACAAAGTCCACAGAAAAATGTACTGTTAGTGCGATGAGACTGGTGACTGCAGTTTACTTCTGTAGCCTTCCATCCGAGTCCTCCCACCAAGAGGGAGCAGGCAGAGTTAAGGAGCCTGGGCACAAGCCCTCCTGGGCACAAGTCCTCCTGGGCACAAGCCCTCCTGGGATTCTGGCTGCTTTGTCAACTTTGGATAATGTAAAGGAAGGAAGACTTTCTGCATCCTTGGGTCTTGGTTGTGCCTCTTTGAAGACACGTCCATCCATGTGGTCAGGCAGTATAAGCATTTATTAACACTGTCCTAGGCACAGGGACTCGGAAGTCTAAGCCTAATCCCTGCTCTTTGTCATCTTTCATATACCCAGAAGACAGTAGTACTGTCAAAAACCAGAAAATAAACTCAGGGAATTTCACCAGTCGAAGAAATCACTTCTGGGTTGGAGGAGTCGGAGATGGAGATGAACTATTGGTATCTCCGGCCACTTAAGTGCAAACTCTGGTAGTGTGAGAATCCTTGTTTTGTTCAGTTCTGTATTTTCTGCATTCAGAGTAGTGCCTGGCATATAGTAAAACCTAATGCAAATTTGTTGACATATGCTAAGAATGTGAATAAAGAATCAGCTGCAGAAGAAATGTAGGCCTGGGTTTGCCACTGTGAGCTTCTGGAAGGCTGGATGGATGCCTCTGTGTTTCTGTAGATTTGTAGTGTGGCTGAGCATCTCTGAGGCCCTGCTAAGTGCTGGGTGGGTGTTGAGTAACCGATCCTACAGCTGAGGTTTGTTTCCTTCTTAACCTTTCTCCTGGTATCATGGTGCATTGCCCTTCTAAAGAAAACGATCATACCAAGTTGACAGTGCTTTAAAAGTGAAGAATCTAAGGAACCAAGAAATAAGTCAAGGTGATGAAAGAAACAAAAGGAAAAGGTCAGAAGAAGAACATTTTAATGTAATTAATTACTTAGAGTGTGTCCGAAAGCACCCGTTTGCTTTTACCTGGCAGCCATTTGAAGTGGAAAATTTGACCAGAGGTGGTGACCATGCTAAACCATCTCATTAGCAACACTTGTTTGATTTACTCCAAGGACCAAACATTGCTATATAGAGGCCAGAGTTTAATGTTATTAAAAATATTTATCCAATTCTAAATTCAATAAAAAGCCAAAGGCTCAGACATTATTTCTGTAGTTCTTCTCTTCCCTCACCCACAGTGATTAAATTTAACTAACTGAAATTCTATCAAAGTATCAGATATTTATGCCAGGCCCTGAAGTGGCAGCTATCTTTGCACACTGAAATCACTTGAGGCTTGTTTTAGCCTGTCCATTAAGACCCCCACTGGGTGCATAATTCATTGCTAAGAAAAGAGTCAAAAGCAAGAGAACATCACAGCCCTGAAGGGGCTTCTCATGTAAGAAAGTGAAGGAAGAGGGTGAGGCACTCCCTGTGCACATAGATTTATTTATAGCCTTTTGGTGGTTGTCCATTTCTGCACTCAACAATTGCCCCAGACTACCTTTCCCAGTTTCCTTTCCTTCCTTCCTTATGCAAGACCACATGACTAGTTGGCCATGGGATATCATACCATCATACTGGTTAATGGAATGTGGACAGAATGAATGTGGGCTATATACACATACATATGTATATATACATATACATATGTGTGTATTATATACTGAATATATGTCATGATCCATGTTTGAGCTCCTGGTGACAGGTGCGTGATCATCATTCCCACTTTTTGAGCAGGTGATTGGAGTTCCACTTACCAGCCATGTTACTTTTTGTGCCTTCAAATGGCATCAGCATATGCCTTCGCTAATTACCCCAATACCAGGTACCAAGAATAACCCCTACGTCCTAGCCCTTCAGATTAGCCAATCCATAGAAAGCCCGTGAAATGGGCTAACTACACCATGCAGTAGATGCCCCTGTAACTCCAGCTTCTGTGACTCTGTCCCATATACAGTCCCTTCTGTTGTTGTTCCTAGAAGCCTTTCTTCATTTAGACCAATAACCAACAATTCTGCCTTTTGTCTATCTGAATGACACTGTGGTGTATCACACCATCTTTAAATTATAGTTGAAGTGGCAAACACCAGGAACTCTTGTAAATAATGTGTTGAAGACAATAGAGTTGGCTGCCTTCTGCTTGGGTTCCTGAATGGAGCTGATACCTAGTCTCCTCATCTCCAGTGTCCCCATCCCTGCACCACCATCATCAACCTTAAACTGTTCTATGAGCCAGAAGAAACTTCAGCTATGTTGAAGCTATTACTGCTTTGTTTTGGGTGCTCTGTTATGGAAGTTTAACTTAACCTACCATGGCAGGAAACAACCAAGCATTTGTAAAGGATAGAATGTGGGTTTAGGGTGCACTTACAGGGGAGCTGGGAGTTGATCTTCAACAAATGGCAAACTAGAAAAGTTTGGAATCTTAGCAGCCTCCCGCTTAGGTGAAAGCTGTCAGCGACTGAGAGAAGCATGCAGGACAGTTATGGCAGAATGCATGATCTGGGATGGGGTGGGGTGGGGTGGGGTAGGGGGAAAGGGAAATATGCCTGAACTGAATTGAAAAATTATGTATGAAATACACAAAACATCAATAAAAAATTAATTGATTAAAAAAATAAAAAAGAAAGAACTCCTTGAACAGTTCTACAGTTCTCTATTAAGCTTTTCTAAAAACACCCCACTTGCACACTGGTTCATGGGAATCCTCAAAGTTAATTCCATGGCATTAAGTCCTACCTTTCCTCTGACTACTTCTGTCTTTCCTGTCTCCCATCTTTTTTGGGCGGTGGGGGCATACTAAGGACCAAACCCAAGGCCTTATACTTCCTGTGCAACTCCAACCCTTACAAATTAATCTCTATCTAAGAATGGTATAATAGTTGCTTCACCCCAAACAACATAAAAACCATACCAATAATGCTAGCATATTATAAATAGCCATGACCTACCTTCCAAGGTGTGAAGGTCAAATAACGCTCCCTTAAAGATATGCACACTCAAAGAACTGACTGAAACTGAACTTCTGCTCAAAACAGTAAACTTCTGCATCTAAAATTTTAAAAGAGACTGAGAAAAAGATGAAAAACATGTTTGGCAGAATGCATGAGCTCTGGTGGGGTGGGGGTGGGGGGCAAGGAACCGGAAATGGGTCTAGACTTGATTGGAAATTTTATATGAAATGCACAAAGCGTCAATAAAAATTGGCTTTAAAAAAAACGATATGTACATTCTAATGCCCAAATCCTTGATGTAGAAATAGAACATATTCCTTGGTTTGCCCTGTGTGCTTGATGCAATTGCAGGGTTCCTTATGGTGCAAAAGGCAGGCAGAGGTCAGAGTCCCAGAAAATGATTGGATGAGGCAGGGCCATGCATTGAGGAATGCCGGTGGCAGCTAGTTTAGTAGAAGCTGACATAACAGGCACTAGAATTTATTCTAGCATTCCCAGGAGTAATATCACTCTGCTGACACCTCACCTTGATTTTATACTTTTTATAAAAGATATTTGTGTGTGTATGTGTACCACATGCATGCAGGTCCCTATGGAGGCCAGAAGAGGGCATTGGTTCTCCTGGAACTGGAGTTACAGGTGGTTGCATGCCACTGTGTGAGTGCTCTACAAGAGTGGGAAGTGCTGTTAACCACTGACCATCCGTCCAGGCCATACCTTGATTTTAGACTCAAATACAAGAATAAATAATTTTGTTTAGTGAAAATTGAACAAAGGCATAGTCTTTGTCCACTCCTCCCAAGCAGTTCTATCTATGCTCACAAACCTGGAGGTAACCTACTGCTGGACACATTTTAGATAGTTTTGCATTCACACAAATCTGTGATATTGCTTTTCTATAAATTGTATCTTACTGAACCTTTTGTTCCACAATTTGCTTTTCTCAACCAGCAACAATGTCTTGAGAGCTAAGCACCTAGAGTTCAAGGTATTCGGAGGACTGAGGTGAGACCCCCCCCATCTTCAAAAGAAAAGCCTACAATCAACCGTGTTCCACCACGCTCTTCATGTTTCTACATGGGAATGTAGCTTATTCTTCATGGCTGCCTAACCTGTCTAATCATTGCATTCTACATGTTGTTTGCAATTTTCCACTCTTACCAAAAATATCTGCAGTGAACATTTCTGGATCTGCTTTCCCGGGCACTTACTATGTGATGGGTACATTTCCAGGAGCTTTGTAGGCATGATGCAGGTAATGCCGCCCACGAGTGTATGAAGAACTGGCACCATCTGCACATGGGTAAAGTATCTCAAGTGAACATTCCAGGATCTTTTGAGAGTAGACACTGTCTAGTGAAAGCACGGGGTAAGATTACCCTCCTCTACACAGGTAGTACGTTGGACAGTTCCTAAGATTGTAAGATTTGCACAAGCTTGTTTTCCTTCACAGATCCCTAGATACAGGAGGCATTTCATGCCTGCAGGGACACAAGTGGGGGGGTGCCCTGGGGCTGGTCTGGAGGCAGAAGGAGGAGGTCAGTGAGGTGGGGTATTAACAGGGTTTATTGCCATATCCATTGGGAGGACTTGGGAGGCAGGGCAAACAGGTGTAAGAGTGGCTTGCGTGGATGGTTTCAGCCAGTTCCAAGACACAGGGGATGCCCCCTATTTTCTAGTACCTCCCCCTGGACTGAGCAATGATCCTGAGTGTGAGGACCAGAAAAGGAGAGGGCAGGTCAGTGGGCTCTGGTCTACTATCACCGAAACTGCCTAGTGCTGGGATAGGTGCCTTGTCCAGGGCAGAAAGGCCCCCAGATGCCAAAGAATCAGATTAAAGAAAATAAAAGCCATGGCTAATCCATAAACAATTTACACTCCTGCCAGTGGAACATGGGGATTCCCTTTTCCCAGCACTTGCATCAAATATTTGACAGGATATACATGTATCTGTGCTCCAACCGAGAGCAGAAACGGGTGTTTCTTATTTAATTGGCATCCTCCAGTTTATAAGTGACCTTGAACACTTAGCCACATCTCTACGGGCCGAGGGTGAGTAGAGAGCTCCACTTTTTGCCCATTCCATCCCAGTCTTGGACCACTGTCTTCAGACAAAAGCTAAACTTGTCTGCATGACTATCTGAGCTCCTCGTGGCATGGCCTTGGGTGTGCTTTCTGAGCTCCTTGTGGCGTGGCCGTGGGTGTGCTTCAGATGTTGTAACAGTTGCCATTTCTCTATGTGCAGTCTAAATTCTGTCTTTGATCACCTCCTCACTTTTTCCCTCCTGGTCTCTTCCTAGGCTGTTCTGTCTGCTGAGGAAACTTGCTGTACCTGCCCCTGTTATTACACCACACACACACACACACACACACACACACACACACACACACACATTTGTGCTCATATGATGTACAGGACCCCTTTCTACAGCACCTTCTCCTTTGTGCTTCCAAATCTTAGGCTTCTGTGACACCGTAATTGTGGGCTTCCTTTTGACACTCCTCATATAATATAAACCTGTGGAAGAGTTTGTTTTCTTTGTTTGGGAAGCCTCTGTACCCAGCCCAATGGCTGGAACACCCCCATGTCCCCACTGAGTATGCTTTGTATAGATGGAAGAGATGCAGGGGTGTGAATCAGCTCCTTCATCCAACTCCATACAGCCCTGAAGGTGCTCTCCTGACTGACTGGGCTTCCTGTTCAGGGCTGATGCGGTGGGCAGATCACAAGCTTTGAAAACTTCTATATCTGCACAGAAACAGCATCAGGTGCAAGGCTAGGCTCATGTCCTGGGTCCATTAAGTTGGCTGTATGCTTCCTGGATGTTCAAGATTGAGGAAACAGAGAAAGAAGAGAAATGATTATTAAATGGCTCCAGTCTCCAGTTTTTTTTTTAATGTCACAGAGTGTGTTTCTCAAGGTGGAAACTTAACCCCAAATGCCACAAAATGATGAGTATCAGACTTCTCCTCCTCCTCTTCCTCCTCTTCCCCCTCTTCCTCCTCTTCCTCCTCTTCCTCCTCCTCCTCCTCCTCCACCTCCTCTTCCTCCACCTCTTCCTTCTCCTCCTTCTCCTTTTCCTCTCCCCCCCCAAAGGTATATTGCTCTGGCCACATGATACTTTCTGCCATGCTATAATGTAGCAAGAAAGCCCTCAGCAATTATAGCCCTTGATCTTGAACTTCTCAGTTTCCAGGACCATCAGTCAAGTATATTTCTATTATTTATAAACTACTTGTCCATGGTATTTTTTATAGCAATGTAAAATAAAGGATGAAGTTTCCTCACCATCTGACAGTTACTTCTGTGACAGCCTACCTTAAGGAGTCTATAGAATAAGCTTTTACCATTTTCTGTTGGTTTGGTTGATTCATGAAAATGATGACGGAGAAGGTAGGTTTTTCTCCCACTTGGTAGGAAGCAAGGCACACTGTCTCCTGCATTCTGTCTATCCTTACTCCGTTTTCTGGAGAAAGTATGTATCCACATATATTTAAAGTGGCTTATTTTATAGACTCAGCGTCTAAGGTTTTGACTATTTTTGGAGATGGGGCATTTAAAGAGCCTATTATGTTTACCTGAGGCCATTAGTGTTGTTCCTAATCCGACTTTATAAAAACAGGCAGTTAGGAAACAGACACACAGAAGGATGATCGCACAAACTTACAGAAAGATGGTGATCCACACAGCAAGAGAGGTCGCAGTGGGAAGCAACCCCATCAACACCACAGTCTTGGATTGTTGGCCTTCAGAACTGTGAGGCCACTTTTTGTTGTCTAAGACACCAAGTCTGTGGTACTTTACAGCAACTGTGGAGAAATAGCACATGAGAAAAAATGACCAGCCACAGCCGCATGAATTCTTTCATTCAGCTTCATGAATTGGGATAATGGGAACACCAGGCCTGCCCAGCATGGGTCAGAGTCCAGGGTGAATGTCTGCACTCCTTTCTGAAGCAAACCTTGACTGAGGGGGGTGGGCACTAAAGAGATCAGCTAGCTCCAGTTTGGTCACAGGCTACCCTGGAGCCTGGAAACTCTCACAGCAAAGTGCGTACATAGAAGAAAAGATTTGAAGGAGCACAATGCTATCTCCAAATGGATGAAATGCTGTCTTAAAGAAGGTGCTGTTGATTTAGCTGTATGAGCCTAGAAGGGAGAGGTGGAACCACTGTGTGAAAGTTTCAGGAAGGGTAGATTTCAGCTCTGAACAAGGAGGTGTTTCTGAGTGCTCCTGGCAAGCACAATGGGCTTCCTCAAGTACTGGATGAGGCTGGGTGACTTGTTAATGCATTATTTAATTTTTATGGCACTGAGGATGGAACCCATAGCCTCACTTGGTAGATAGGTGCTCTATTACTGACTTGCGGCCCTAGCCCAGTGCCACTTTAAATATTTACTTATTTTTATTTTTGTGTATGAGTGTTTTGCTTATATGTATGATTAAGTGCTTCTGTGTGTGCCATGCTCACAGAGTCCAGAAGAGGGTGTCAATTAATTGGAACTGGAATTACTGATAGTTGTTAGTAGCCATGTGGATCTTGGGAACTGAACCAATATCACTTTTTTTCTTTTTCTTTTTTTTTTTTTTTTTTTTTTTAGTTTTATCCTTTTTTTGGTATTTTTGAGACAGGGTCTCCCTTTTAGTACCAGCTGTCCTGGAGCTCACTCTGTAGGCCAGGCTGGCCTTGAACTCACAAGAGATCTGCCTACCTCTGCCTCCCGAGTGCTGGGATTAAAGGCATGTGCCACCATGCCCGGCTAATATCACTTTTTATGTCAGGAGAGAGACTTAAGCAGAGACCCTATGTTGGGACAGATGAATTGGATGCCCCTTTATTATCTAATAGACTGTTTTCCAGATGAGGTCCAGATTTCAGAAGCACTTCAGGTAATCTGTTGCATAGTCAACAAATAGTTTTGAACTCAGTGGATTTGACAACTACAAAGAAGTAGAAATTTTATTGAGAATAAGTTGGAATAAATATTCAATCTAAGGAGAATAATCTCAGGACTTTGTAACATGGAATAAATGCCCAGGTAAGGATTTGGAGCCCCAGAGTACAGCCTTAGAGGGAATGCACTTTTCATAGCCAAAAATGTTAAAACTTATTCTGTGCAGAGCTGACATCTCAATTTTACAAATTGAAAAAAAAAATACTGAGCTTGATTTATCTACTAAAAGCTAATCTCTCCTGCAAGAATTTGTTAAAATTACTCTCAGTAAGAGCCGACACAGTAAAAGCTGTAATTTCCCAACTAACATCGCTCTGTGAGATTTTGGGAAAGTCGATAGAAGGACGGGATGATTTGGTGGTTGTATCAGAAACACGGTTTTTCATATCCACAAATTGTAGAGAGTAATGGAGTGCTACTGGTTCTGAAGTGCTGCCTGCGGGCACCACCTCATTAGAGCTCACCCCTTAATCACCGCGGCTGGAGCGGGGTGGGGGCTCGGAGTCCAGCCTGCGCGGAAGGCCAAGCTTGCTGGGGAGACGACACAGGGACAGGACAGCGGCCAGAGCCTAGACACCAGGAAGGGCACACCGATCTGCTACCTACCTGAGGGGGGATTCTTCCTGGGAACCGCTGATCTTCTTGGGATCCTATCTGCTGGCCCACAGCCCCCCCTCCCAGATACTCAGTCTTCCACTTGGGCTCCCATCACCGCCTGCCACTCTCGTTCCTGGGGGGAGCGCCTCCCAAGCTAAGGTTCCTAAGGGCCTGTACATCTCTCAGGGAGGCCAAGAGTCCCCACGTCCAAAGCCTGCAGCAGGCAAAGGGAAATACCAAGAGTGCAAGGGAGCGGGGCAGCGACCCAGCAGCCTTAGATCATTCTCTGAGCTCTGCGGAAAGTGCAGACCCTGCGGGGGGGGGGGATGCATGGGGGTCCCGAGGAACTTGAGGCCTCACTCAAGTTAACCCTGTCGTGGGTGAGGGTTCTGCGCTGGGGACCCAAGGGCAGGGAACCCGGACCTCTGTATGCAGCCACATCCGCGGTCGCAGGCTAAGGTGCAGCGCTCTCCGGTGGCGCGCGTTGGGGACTTTGCAGGCCACGAGTGAAGGATCGCAGTGCAGCGCCTGGGACAAGGCGGCAGGCCTGCGTGTGCGTGCATGTGTGTGTGTGCATGCGTGTGTGCATGTGTTTGTGTGCATGTGTGTGTGTGCCTGTGAGCTGCTGGCCACTCGCGCCCTGACAGGTGCAGGCGCGCCGGCTTCCCATTGGCCGCGGCGGCGGGCCCTTCCCCCTTCCGCCCTCTCCGGTACCCTCCCCCGCCGCGGCTACGGCGGATCCAGCGCGTGCCGGCTTGCGCGCCCCCGCCGCCCCCTCCCGCGCGCCCCCCGCGCCCTCCCGGCGCGCGCCCCGGCCCCTCTCCCCCCCCTCTCCGCGTGCCCGCCGCGCGCTCGCCACCCGCCCAGGTCGCGGGCGCGCTCCCTCGTCCCCGGGGGCGCGCATCCGGGCCGCCCCGACCCTCGTCGCCCCGCCCGCGGCCGCTTCGGGGAGACCGGGGAGGGAGCGCGCGGCCGGCGGGCGGGGGCGGCTGCAGCCGGGAGCTGCCGCGGCCGCCCAGGCTTCCGTCTCGCTCCCTCGTTCGCTCGCTCGCTCGCTCGCGCAGCGGCGGCAGCAGAGGTCGTGCACAGATGCGGGTTAGACTGGCGGGGGGAGGAGGCGGAGGAGGGAAGGAAGCTGCATGCATGAGACCCACAGGTAAGAGCCAGAAGCCCGGAAGGGGTCAGCCTGCCCCGGGGAGGCGCGCGTGCCGGCCGGGCGAGTTGGCCCTGTTCTTAACCACACAAAGCAGATGGAATTACATATATATATATATATAATAACAGCTCAAAGAGAGCTCGTAGAGGATCGGGGCAATTGGACCTTCCGGATCCCGGGAAAAGCACCGAAGTACCAGAGGGCAGCCGGTGGCACGTTGTGAGGTTCCTAAGAGTGAAATGTACAGGCCCGGGGAAAAGTGTTTTCCTCAGCCCCTGATGCTAGAAGGCTTTAGACTTTCCCGTCATGGTCACCGCTGCTGAATTCCGGGGAGCCGCGCAAAGCCAGTGTGCACTAACCCCTGCCCTCCCTCCCCTCCTCCATCCCTCCTGCACGCGCAGCATCCCACGGCGGCTGCTACTCCGAGGACCCCGCGCGGATTCCGGGCGGGGGGTGGCGGGGAGGATCTCGCCGTGGGAAAGGGGGCGGGGGCCGCTCTAGGGAGAACCGGGATGGAGCCGGCGAAGCCAAGGCACCCGGTCCCCAGGGCGGAAGAGGGAGAGCGTGGCCCCAGAGCCCCGGCAACCCGGGGTATTGTCGTGTTCCGCTCCCGCTTGCAGACTCTTGCGAGCTGGATGCCCTCTGTGGATGAAAGATGTATCATGGAATGAACCCGAGCAATGGAGATGGATTTCTAGAGCAGCAGCAGCAACAGCAGCCTCAGTCCCCCCAGAGACTCTTGGCGGTGATCCTGTGGTTTCAGCTGGCGCTGTGCTTTGGTCCTGCACAGCTCACGGGCGGTGAGTGACCCCGCTGGGAAGGGAGGGGCTTGAAAGGCCCTGCAGGGAAGGGGAGCCTGGCTGGCAGGACTGCTCTGCACCTCCAGCCTACATGCAGACTTCAGGGGTGCCTAAGAAACAGGATCACAGTGTCCTGGCTTTTCGCAAACCCCTGGAGTTCACAGAAAATTCTTTGGAACCCGTGCAGGTTCGCACACCCACGGGCAGCCCAGCATGCCTTCTCGAAAGGAAGAACAAACAAAAAGCCTGGTCCATTATTTGCATTTTGGTCTAGAAAGAGAGAAAGGGAAAAAAAAAGAAAAGAAAAGAAAGAAAGAAAGAAAGAAAGAAAGAAAGAAAGAAAGAAAGGAAGAAAGTGACCTTTGACCTCTGTTCTTTGCCCTCTGCAGACAGGTCAGGTTTTGGCCTCTGGATTTGGGCAGCTTTAGAACGACCGCCCCTAGGAATGCAAAGGGAATGAAAACATGGCCAGGCCCGTTGAAGGACAGGTTTATTTGAAAGTTAACTTTCTCTTCCTTGGAGGTGGTGTGTTCAGGCTTGCCGGTGACTACCAGGGGTGGGGGAAGGGTTGCAGAGTTTTCCTTCAGGGGTGTTTGTGGAAGATTGCGGAGGTCTGACTTACAGGGGGGGATCAAGTCAAGTGCTCTTCTATGAAGTGGAAGTTACCTGAAATAAAATTGATAACCTCAGTCTCTAGGCAGTCAGTCTGTAACAGACTTGATTCCAAGGGAGAGGTGTATCTTTTGGTTATGGTAGAGGGATGCAGATGGAGTTCCTGTCCGAAGCTCTCAGCTTAAGTAGCTATCTGCCTCCCTTGCTTACCACTGTCCATCGTTGCTGTTTGTTCCAAATTTTCCTTGAGTGCTTGCTGATACACGCATGTGAAGGACAGAATTGTGTTCTTATAGCAGAAATACTGTTGATAGGTAAGTGAATTGTCATTAGATGAAAAACAAGTATTGCTTGGCATAAATGAACCGTTTCCATCTTGGAAAATACTGCTGTTTCAGATAATCCAAAGGTGAAGTTGGGGCACGGGTATGAGTGGAAAATTAGCCAAACTGGGGAGGAGAATGACCTGTAGGGTTAACACAGAACAGTCAATAAGTCGAGCATTCCATGTAGACATCTGAAAGATGTCCAGAGCTGAAAAGTGTTTATTGTGATTACAAGTCTGGAAGAATTAGGGGAAAAACTCTTCCTTTTGCTTTGGGTGGAAAGGGCAGGTGAGTGGTCATTTTGTTTTTAAGGAATAACTTTTTGGTGCTGTTATTTTTTAATAGAGATGTCTCAGAGACAGGCATCCTCTTGATAGCAGACAAGGTCAAATATGAGGCCAGACGATGTCTTTGTGGCCTGCCAGGGCTCTTCCCTTCCCTCCCCAGACACTAGCTCTACCTTGCAACCCAATAAGATTCAGTAGGCAAACCATGATTGAACATGCTAGGTCTTTTCCTGTCCTCTGATCTTGTCTTTCAGTTCTAGCTCCCAATCCCTCCAACCATGTCCATATTCCTGGCCCATGTCTCCCAGGTAGATGACAGATGACTTAATCAGAGACATATATCGTGACTGTTGTGGGGGTCTGAGCTTCTGGCTCAGCCTATTTACGTTTTCAGAGCCTTCTGCAGAGCTCTGGGTCCAGCAAGCTCCTGTGGACTCACTGGTCAGCTGTGCAATCTATACGGCAGGGCCTTTTTCCATCCCTTCCCAGAAGGGAACATGGCAAAGAGTGGGATGCAGAGCCTGGGAAACAGTGGGGATGAGAGTAGTCTGTCCCTCCTCAGCCTCACAGCTTCTTCTTTTACACATTCATCTGCTGTAGAAAGGCTAGCCACCAGCCTTATTCTTCCTGGAACTCTTTTGGGTGGACACTGATTTCTGAAGGACTACTTACTATTCCACCATGAACCAATGGCCTGGGCAGGGAGGTGCAGTGAAGGATATCCTAAGGAGTTCACTAGACAGGTTTACTTCCCTAGAAAAGAAATGCAGGTAATGTCCAGGATGACAATATAGACATTCACCATCGCTCTAGACCTGTGCCTTAAAACTTTGATGTGCATGCGAATCACATTGTTAAAAGGCAGATCCTGATTTGATTAAGCCTTGGGTAGGGCCCAAGAGCCTGCATTTCATTTCTATTTTTTTAAGATTAATTATTATTTTTATTTATGTGTATCCGTGTGTCTCAATGTGTCTGCCACATTTGTGTTGGTGACTAAAGAGGCCAGAAAAAGGTATTGGAGTTGGATCTAGAGTATAGGTGCTGGGATCAATACTCACTCAGGCCCTCTAGAAGAGCAGCCAGTGCTCTTAAGCAGCAGTGAGTCACCTCTCCAGCCCCAAGTCTACATTGCTCAAAGGCTCCCATGTGAAGTCTTTGTTACTGGTCCAAAGGTCAGAGTCTGATTAGCAATGTTTTAGACTAAGGTGTTCTTTAAAGTAAGTTGCTTCTGACTGCAGACTTTCTGTCCTTCTCAATTACCAAATGCAAATGGCCTGCTAAGGCAGAGGTCTCACCCAGTATCTAATCTGTAGGTGAAACACAGCCGAAAATCAGCCCTCAGAGCGTGCTTTCTTTTTTTATCCACAAAAGGTGCATATTTAATAGATACTGTTCTGAAATGTGGATTTTCATTTTTGATTGCTTTCAGTGGAAAAGGAGCTCCACAATAGCGAGATATAATAGTCTCAGCTAGGAGTGAAAAAAGCATGTGCCCAATACAAGAATTATAGAAAAAGCTTCAGCTAGAAAGGGGGAAATTGAGAAAATGATCAGACAAAGGGAAAGAGGGAAAAGAACTCCATCAAAACCAAAACGCTTTGTCCTGGAAAGCCAGAGATCCAATTCAATTCTTTGAGCCCTAGGAGAGCTTTCATGAGCCTGACTTAGCTTGAAGTGACTTTGGGTGGCTCTCTCTGGGCTATTGTCAGTTAGGAAGAACTTTCATAAGTAACCACAGAAACAGAATATCCTAAGCAGACTTCTACCAGGCTCATAGGGAGATACAGGGCCCACTGTGCCCAGAATCTGTATGGACCACAACTTCAGCTGTTTTCTTGCCTCAATTTGCTTTTCCAGAAGCCTACTGGGATGCCCCCGAGTAGTCCATATAGACTCACAGGGAAAGAACTAGGAGCTTGCTATATAGGGGACTCCTTAAAGACGAGTCTCTCCTATTATTGGGAACTCAGGGTGAGCTTTCATACTGAAAGCTTTAGGATTTGGGGAATTGGGGGGCTCAGTTTCTTCATGTGTAAAATGAAGAGGATGCTTAACTTAAGGGATTGGTGTCAGGGATAGAAGTCAAAATTGGTGACTCAATAATTTCAGACGGTCATGGAGAAGCAGCTAAGATAATGCTGTAATTTTCGGGGACTTTGCCTTATTTAGTAAACATTAAGCACCTGTCCCCTGTTGCATACAATAGTCTTTTTTAATTAGTAGAACCTTCTCTTACTCTCTCAACAAACAAATTTAAGGTCTGACCTAAGTGACAAACTCTTTTTCATGTTTCTCTGATCATTAAATTCCTCTCTCACCCAGTCCAGCATTGCTCCAGTATGCACCCCTCTTCCATTGCATTTTTAAGCCCACTGAGGGTAAAGGGTCTTGACTTAATTCATTTTTATGTTGTAGACACCCAGCACACTGAGTCAAGACACATGCTCAGTTACTGTTAACTGAAAGCAAGAAAAAAAGATACCCAAATTCCTGCTATACCATCTAAATAACAGTTATAAAATGTCGAGGCCACATCCAGTTGGAGGGGATCTAGAAGGTCGGAGGAGGAGTCAGGAAGGGCTTCAGAGTGGCGCTTAGGATGGGATGGGGATGGTTAGAACGTGTCGGGCAAAGAGGTGGAAATAGTTACATGATTGGACTTACCAGGGAGCAGAGACTAGTCTGATTGATATAGAATATGATCTGACGACAGGGAACCAGTATATAGAAGGACAGATAGTTTGGAGTCTTTTAGTAAGGATCTTGGAAGCCCCAGTGAGCATCTTGAATGTCTTATGCAGGCAGTGGGACCCACAGATTTTGGAGCAGGAGTGCAGTTTAATGTCAAGGGAGCTATGCAACTTCTAGCTTCCAGGTCAGCCTGTCCAAGTTACTCTTCTGGCTGAATTTAACCCTTTAAAGTCTTACTCGGGTCATGGGGCTACAGCATTGGGCTCTGTGCAGGTAGGAGCAGATGGTTTCTGAGAGATCAGCTGGTTTGTAGTTGTGAGTGTCTCAGTGTTTTATTGAGAATAAAATAAAAAAAATTGTCTTTTTGAGACGTTTCTTCCTGTAGCCCCAGCTGTCCTGGAACTCATTATATAGACCAGGATGGCCTGGAACTCACAGAGATTTGCCTGCCTCTGCTTCCCAAGTGCTGGGATTAGAGGTATGTGCCACCATGCTCAGCTCAAAAGAAATTCTTATAGGGTAGCATCCAAGTGTTTCATGCAGGGCTACATCTAAAGTCCACGATTTCAAGCTGCACTTAGTCTGTAAGCAAAGTCCCAGTCCCTGAAACTCTAACACATATTTCAACAAAGCCTACCTTAATATAAGCAGCCTGGAAACCCTTTCAATTTATTGACAGGGTGAAATCCAAAAGCTTTTGGGGACAGAAGAAGGATTTCATATAACAAGTAGCAAATCTCACATCTCAGAAGCCTTAAGAGGCGATAGATGCAAGTCAGAGAATCAGTGTTTCTCTAATTCCTGAGAATAATGTTGAGTCTGGGTGAAGGATCTCACCCCAGTAGATAGCCATTAGAAACATGAAGAAAGGCATGTGTTGTTGTTGATGTTGGGGATGTATCTCCAATGCTTCAAATGAGAAGCTCTGGTCTAGAACATGGACTCTTCTGTATAGGCTAGATAGAGTTCAAGGTCAGTCTCTGTCCT
Organism: Rhizomys pruinosus; assembly: GCA_009823505.1. Classification (NCBI taxonomy): domain Eukaryota; kingdom Metazoa; phylum Chordata; class Mammalia; order Rodentia; family Spalacidae; genus Rhizomys; species Rhizomys pruinosus. Next base: position 181,199 of record VZQC01012641.1, read on the forward strand.
TACACAGCTCTGGGCAGGCTGGGTAACTTCGTGACTCGATTTCTTGCATGCCACTACCTCTCTGGTTCACAGTAGCCACGTTTGTCTGCAGTTTTGTTGCCGAGATTCCAGTTATTAGTCATCATTGTGGTTTAAAGTATTTAAGTAGAAAATTCTAGAATAAGCACTCAAATGCCGTTTTGAGTAATATGAGGAAATCTTTCGCCACCCTTTCCAGTTCCTCCTGCTTGGGAGGTGTATGATCCCTTTGATCAGCATATAATGCCACATGGTATTTTGAGGCGATAGTCAAATAACTTGTATTATGACATGTTACTATAATTGTTCAGCTTCATTTTCAGCATTGCTGTCAGTCCTTACTGTGCTTGATATATAAATTAAACTTTGTCATAGGTGTGCACGTATAGAAAAAACATTTTACAGTGCAGTGTTTGGTACAATCCATGGTTTTAGGTACCCAGTGGGAATCTTGGAACAGATACTCCTAAGAAGGGGGATTTTTTAGGAACTGTTGGGTTCCAAACTCTGAGATGTCTTTTCCCCTAGAGATATACATACAGGTGATTTAGTTCTTGCTCCTGGGGAAACTAGAAATAAACCTCAAAAATTTAAATGCAAATGACTTTCAGGACAGTTGTTAATAATGGATTTTTCATTCAATTTAAAGATACAATGTTTCTGATACTGATGAGAAAAGTGATTTTTCTGACAGTTTCTGTTTATTCTTGCCTTATTTTAGAAGCTCATTTGGTGTTTGATAATTGAAGTAACCACACAGGGTAACAGTATGTCTAAGTAGGACACTAGGATCATTGCCTCTGAATTGAAGGAAAGAAAAGCCAAATGAATAGGCTTTTAAAATTTATTTACAAACACAGTCACATCACACCAAGCTTCTCCACAACATCCAGGGCAGACAAATAAGATACCATTTCATGCACTGGATAGAATGCATTTACTTATTGGTCCATTCTCATAGGAACAAGCTGTTTCAACTATAACCACAGAAGATTGAGAAAAGATGAGATGAAATGTTAAGCAATATATGAGTGATTGGTAAAAGTTTTCAAATCATTAACAATACTAATTACATACCTATGCTGTTTCCCACACTTCAAACAGGTTAGCTCATTTTATTACTCACAGTGACTTTCATGGTAGATACTGTTGTTTATTCTTATTTTATAGAAGAACCCAAGAGATAGCAAGGTCAGGCCACTGTCCAGGGCCACCTGCCTCAGACTATCCTTTTCAATATATAGACTTTCTTGTAGTTGCTGAGGCTGGACATTCCAATCCCCAAGTACATTTTTCCTCCTTTTTATGATACTTGACTCAAACATGTCTCTTTAAGCTGAAGTTATCAAATATTTTGGAAATTGGCTGTCCCCACTGCGACATAAGAGAACACTGATATTGTGTCCAAAAACCACAGGAAAACATACCAGTGAATCCACAACAAAAGCCCATAACTTAGGGTAAAGTGGAAGCCAGAGCACCTGAAGCTTGGGCTCTGCGTGGATGATGAATGCTAAGATATCAGGAACCCCAGAACCTGTCCCTCAAGCCAATGGGGTGATCCCGATCCTATTCCCCGGAGCCCACCCACCATTGACCCACATAGTCCTCATGCCCTTTTAATGATTCTCTAAGCTGTTTGTTGCTCCTAATGTGACAGCCTTTCTTTAGTGGCTCTTTCCCAGGTACTTTGGACAGGCATTAAGGATACCCCAACTGATATGTGTTAGTTTACAAGAGGTTTCTCTATGTAGCGCCATCTTTATTTTCTGATGCAGAAAGAGGAGATTTTGACAACTTCCCTCATTTCTTACATTGTAATATAAGAGACATCCTTCATGAGGTTGCTCTTATGGATTCTTCAAATGGTCAGGCAAAACCAGATTAGGAAGGAAGAAATGTAAGTACACACCTCTAATCCCAGCACTGGGGAGGCAAGGAAAAAACTGACACCCAGGACTTGGAAGCCTGAGTGAACCCCCCCCCAAAGTTTAAATTTGAAGGAAGAATAAGATGTGATGGTTCATGAGAGTCTCTTGCACAGCTGCCTAGGAAGGCATGGTAGATGGGGGTGGGCTTGAGGCTGTGTTTAAGGAGGAATTTGGCCCAGTGTTCCTTCTTTATGAAAAATGTATCTGAGCTACTCTAAGAGAAGAAATTATCCACTCAAGAAGAAAAACAAATAGGAATAATTAAGTGAGTTGCTCACAAACTGGAATTTAAAATAGCTTCTTAATTGGGAATATCGTAATGGCTTTATTAATCTTAAACAAGGTAAATTGGGAACATCAGAGAAGTCAAACAAAAATAATCCTTGGCATGATTTGGAAATGACATTAAACTTGGGAGTATGACTGTGCATGAGCCTCCACAATCCACTGTGGAGATTCTAGAGGCATGTGTGGCCCCCAAAAGCCAGGGCACCGGAGCGGGCACCTGTGTGACCATGTCTATATATATGAATGGGTTTGCAGTCTCCAGGAATGGACTGTGGTCCCGAGAAGTGGGAAGAACTGCCAGACCCCAGTAAGCTCGATCATCGGTCATTTCATCATTATCCCAATAAACTGAGCTTTTCAAGGGAGGATGAGTAAGGGTGAGGTTCCTTGGAAATGAAGACTGCACTTGGCCGTCTCATGCTTCCATTTGAAATTGGTTGACTTTTATCTCCTGGAATTACCACTGTGGAAGAAGAGCTGGACAAAGAAGGTCACTCATGCTCTGTATTCGTTTTTTTCTGACAGTAACAAAATACAAAATGACCTTATTTCTTGGGTCTGATTGCATTTATAAAAGATATATGTGGTTGAATCGGGTGAGCCATTAAGAGGGAAGATCTTTTCAGAAAGAATAAAATACATTCTTAGAGTGGATTTAGCATTGGCGTTCCCACGACATCGTTACTGATCTAGCTAGTTGTCAAATTCAAGTTTTCAGTGAAATATATAGAAGAATTTGGGGGGGGGGCTTTAAGTTCTTAAACTCAGAAGATTCTGAGTTGTTTTTTTTTCCCCTCAGGAGACAGAAAACAGGATCTACTGGTTTTATGGAAATTTGATAGGCTTAATCTTTGTAAGGTTCTCAGTTATCCTTTTTGATGGCTGCTGTTAACTAATTCTGACTCTTAATGTCAGAATCTAACCGGAAGGGAAGGTACATTTTAAGTTTACAGTGGGGGACTAGGGAAGTAGCTCAGTTGTTTAAATGCTTGATGTGCAAGCACGAGTATCTGAGTTTACATCTATACTTCCAGTGCTATGGATGTGGAGACTGGAGGATCCCTGGGGCTTGGTGGCCAGCTAGCATGGCCAGTCAGTGAGCTCTGACTCCACTAAGAGACCATATTTCAAAATATAAGATGGGAAACCTTGGAGGAAGGCATCTGACTGACCTCTAGCTTCCATAAGAATACATATATAACCATACATCAGAGAGAGAGAGAGAGAGAGAGAGAGAGAGAGAGAGAGAGAGAGAGAGAGAGATGTTGTTTTAGGGGGTCAGAAACTCCTGTAAATTAAGGTGGTAGTATAGTTGATGGTGTTGCAATAGCAAATAGCCCCATAAGATTAACTGGTCAAGCCTATAACATTAACAAGTCAAGTCTATCTATTGGAAGACCCACCTTTCCAGTTCCACTGGCCAATCACCTGGGCATAGGGCCACTCCTATGAAGGCAGGTTCACCTTCAAGTCATGCTAAGTAGATGGGTGGAATACTTAGTGTGCTGATGAGATGGCGAACATTTCCTGCCTGGAGTCGCACTGCTAGTGCAGTGCTCTGGACCGAGCCACAGACATATTGTGCTCTATAAGTCTGGATGCTTTTCTGAATGCTTCAGAAATGCATAATCTCTCCTTTTCTTCTTCATATGCCTTTTCTAATCATGCTTTCTTTAATGCTTTGGGTTTTACTAGCATCTTGTACTTCTCTACTTTTTCTCTAAAGCTTTCTTCTCCCTGACGTGTGCCCACTAGTCCATCACATCTTCATGCATGCTCTAAACTAGCATGACCTCATGGCTCTTTCCCCTTTCCCCTCCTTTCTCCTCAGGGTAGCTACTAAGATTGCCAGCTTGCCTGCCAGGAGGATTTTCTTTAAAATTCTAATAAACTTGTCCTAGATAATTGTGGGTCCATTCTTTTTCTCCAAGCCTGTGAAGAAACTCTCGGGGATTTTAATTGGAATTGCATTAAATCTGTACAAGAGTTTGGGTAGAATGGACATTTTTACTATATTAATTTTTCCAATCCATGAGCATGGGAGGTTTTTCCATCTTCTGATGTCTTCTTCAATTTCCTTCTTCAGGGGTTTAAAATTTTTGTTGTAGAGATCTTTGGTGTCTTTGGTTAGAATTGTTCCTAGGTATTTTATTTGTTTTTGAGGCTATTGTGAGTGGGAAGGTCTCCATGAATTCCTTCTTCAGTTGCTTGTAAAGAAAGGCTACTGAAAAAAAAGAAAGGCTACTGATTTTTCTAGGTTAATTTTGTATCCTGCCACTTTACTGAAGCTCTTAATCATTTCTAGGAGTTTTCTGTTGGAGTTTTTAGCATCCCTTAAGTAAACAATCATATCTTCAGCAAATAGGAATAGCTTGACTTCTTCTTTTCCAATTAGTACTCCTTTAATTTCCTTTTCTTGTCTTATTGCCCTAGCAAGTGTTTCAAGCACTATATTGAAGAGGAGTGCTGACAGGGGCCAGCCTTGCCGAGTTTCTACCTTTAAAGGGAATGTTTCTGTCGTTTCCCCATTTAGGATGATATTGTCTATGGGTTTCCTATATATGGCTTTGATTACATTGAGGAATGATCCCTCCAATCCAATTCCCTCGAGAACTTTAAGCATGAAGGGATGCTGGATTTTGTCAAAGGCTTTTTCCACATCAATTGAGATGATTGTGTGGTGCATTCTTAAATTCTTATATGAATGAGACTAAGAACCCTCTAGAGGATTCTCCTCCCCATTTTAATGGGGGCTTCCTCTATTTAAACTACACTTAAATAGGGAAACAATCTTTTTTTTTTTTTTTTTTTTTTGGTCTTTTTGAGACAGGGTCTCTCTGTAGCCCCAGCTGTCCGGAACTTGCTATGTAGATCAGGCTGGACTTGAACTCACAGAGATCTTCCTGCCTCTGCCTCCTGAGTGCTGGGATTAACTGGCTAGGGAAACGATCTTTTACAGACATATAGTTTATCTGGTTTTAGAACGATACAGTTGTGAATTGCTGTGGCCTTTAAAAGGTTTGCCCAGATTTCCCCACCCCTATTAGACATGGGGCTGTTATTTTTCTGTCATCATCCAATTTATACCTAAGGTGCCTTAGAGGTGGGAGGTGCTCAGCTACTTTTAATATTGACCTGGTGGATATGCTTAAGTTCTGGAGACCAAGAGTTGGAGAGCCATAGGGTCTTACAGAGAGTAGCCAGTTTGCATGGCTTCTGTTACCATGGGAATGAGAGGGGATAATGTACTTGGATTATCTGTGAAAGGGTGATGATGCTTCCTTAGGTGTGGTAGGGACCAACTAGTTACTGGGGAAGTGTCAGAACTCCCTGAGATACCAGCATCATTGAGAACAAACAGCCGATGAATACTGCATTCACCAGGCTTGAGTGAATCCTACTGAGAGCTTCCTTTGCCTAGAAGGGATAGAGTTGTAACAAATACATCATAGTACCCAATGGCTCAGGCGAAGGTAGATGTGTGGTGTAGGCATTATTCACTGGATAGCCCCTGATATTTGGTCTCAGTAGTCCCATAGAACTAACTACTGTGGTATGGTATAATAGAGTCTTAGTGGAAATTTATCTCTGAGACTCTGGGAAGGGAATTGTATGGGGGGAAGTTTAACAAACACAAGGACATTGGAGCCAAGTCTTGATCAATAGATAATTTTCCAGTTAGAGGTGGTCTTGGAAAGTGACATTGTTTTCAGAAGAGACACAGTGTGTACAGAGGTTCAGAATGAAAAAGAATATCACCCACAGACAAGGAATAGCTCAGGATAGCTTTGGTAGAAGGTGTACAGGGAGGGTTGGTTGGACCCACATTTCCAGCCAATCATAATGCTTAGGAACTTGAGTGTTGCCCCATGGGCAACCGAGAACTTACAGAAATATGTCTTCAGGGGCATGGCATGATCTGTTTGTTTTGTTGTTTTAAAGTATAATTTTTTTTTAGCAGTGTGGATGATGGAGACATACATAAACCTTTGCTCATTAAACATTTATCAGGCATCTATCCATGAGTAGGTGGCAGATACAGGACGATACAAAGCTCTGCCCTCTGAAGATTTATATTCATTAGGGGACAGTTAAGAAGGAACTACATTGACCCGGGAGGGACAGGATGAGGCTTTAACTAGAGAAGACTAAATAGAGGGAAAAGACACAAAAGAGGGAGGATTAACTGAGGCAGATGGCTGGCAGGCTATGGGGATGGAGGCAGAGGCCGACAGTGTACCTTTGGAGGAGCCTCTAATGAGGGCACACTGGATGAGGAGGCTGCATGGCCTGCAGGACAGCCATTTGGTCACCATCTGTCCACCCAGCAGTTCAGAACTCACTTTGGTGCTCAGGAGAAGAATGATGAAGATGTGGGTGTCATCTACATTTGAGGGGGCTGTGGGAGGGGATGGGCTTTTTTTCCCCTTCCAGGCAGGGAATCAGGGATGAGCACAGAGGAAAGGATGAAGATGGAAACCGGGAATCAGCTACACCTAAGTGTCAGGAGAAGCCAGGTCGAAAGCTGAGGACCTGCACTTCTCATTAGTATTGATGATAGTAAAAATTTTAAAACACAAACCAACCACACCTGAAACAGGCTATTGAATACCTCTTCCTGTTTGAGGTCAGAAGGCTTACTTTTATGTTATTATTAGGATAACGTTTAAGTGATCCAAATTCTACATGGCTCTACCAATTGGTCAGAAAGCTAAATGAAGCCAGGAGGGAGAAAGGCTGTTTAGGGGGCTGTTATATTTTATGTGAAATGTCCCCTACAGGGTCATGTGTTTGAACACTTGGCTCCCAGCACTTGGTGGCACTGTTTTTGGAGGCTGTAGAACTTTTAAGAGGTTTGGTCTAGCTGGAGGAAGTATCTCTCTGGAGGACTTTCTGGGAACTATAACCTTGAAGGTTATAGCCCAGCCCAACATCATCTCTCATCTATGCTTCCTGTTTCCCAACAACACATTCTACCTCAGCTCCAAAACCCTATGCCTTTTCCACCTAATGGACTGTATTCCCTTAAATCTTGGGTCGAATAAAGCCTTCCTGACATTGCTTCCCTTCAGACGTTTGGTTCCTTAGAAGCAATATAGGAGCTGGAGAATCTTCATGGAAACATTTGTGCTCAATTGCAGATCATGCAGGATGGTGGCGGGGCACTTTGTCCTTGTTGCCGCCCCTCCTGCGGTCCTCCTGGGATGCCAAGAGTTTTCTGTGTACTCTGCTCTAGTTGTTGGTCCTTCCTGCATGTCTCCTTGGCAGCCCTGTTCTTGAGTTCTTCAAAGATCTAGCCAAATACTAATCTTCAAAGGTGGGCTTGTCAGAGAATGAAGCTATCTATCACTTTTCCCACCCCTGTGACCATCCTACTACCTCTGAAGCATGTCACCTAACATTTTCACACTCTGCTGTCTACCCTGTAAATTGGGGGAGGGGTGGGCAGTAGGCTTCTTTCTAGGCCCTTCACAGTAGTATAGGGCATGCAGGTGTACCCTGGGTAGCATCAGACTTTTGATCAATATGAGACAGTGATTACTGCCTGGATGTTTGGAAGGAGAGGTGTCTCTAACACACCAAGGGCCAGTTTTTCTTTTGCCTCCCTAACTAGGGAAGGCAGGTGGGGATGGTTTGTGGGCAGAGTAGGTTAACGCCTCCCGCATATGGGTCTTGACTCCGTGGAAGCTTGTTTTGTGTGGGCATGATGTAGGGCAGCTGGAGAAGCTGTTTTGCTGCAGAATGGGATGTGTCAGTCTGTGCTCGATCCTCACTGCTGGCGTTTAGTGAATAATTATGTCTGGAAATGAAAAAGGCCCTCATGGTGTTGAGAGAAACTTCTCAATAGCTGTTGGCCCAAGCCCAGTCGGCCTCAGGAAAAAAAAAAAAAAAAAAAAAAAAAGAAAGAAACTAAACATACGAAGCAGGCAAGCAATTCATCACAGGTGCTGCAGAGGCTCACAAAGGAGGAGGTGGCTCCGTGTGCCCCTTGCACGCCTCCCTGTTAGTTAGCATGCAGGTGCCAGGGGTTAGCCTCTGCAGGCTTAGCTAGGATGTGGAATGAACTGAGAGGTCACCTGTTCTAACTGGATCTAATGCAGGTGCGTCCAACCTTTTGACTTTGCAACTCACTATGATCTACAAAGTTCAGGCTTGAAAACCACACAGTTGCATTACAAAGAAAAATTGCAGAAATACCTCATAATGGGAAGTTTATGATTTTGTGTTGGGCTGCATTCCTGACTTCAATCCCTGGGCCACAGGTGGGATGTGCTTGAGACTTTAAGTGCTTGTGTTTGCTGATAGCCTCATCCCTCCTGCAGCTGCATGCTGTCTTTAAGTCTTGGGAATCTTCTTTGTGGTTTGGCAGCTAGGCTGCTACTGCTGGACATCTGTGGGCTGGTGATTGTGGAAGTCCCAAACCTTTGTGGATGACAAGAAATTCTGTGTTCAGGTCTCAGACCTTTCAGGAAGGCAGCTTGGTTAGAGGGTACCTTGCTGCATGCAGCTACTGCCTTGTCCCTCAGCTCTTGACCATGAGAGGGCCCCTGGAATGGTCAGGTCTTTCAAATGCAGCCAGATCCTTGGCTTTGTATTGATAGCAGAGGGTGCTGTACAGTTTTACTAGGCAGCAGAGCATTTATCCATCCCCTTGAGAGTGGCTTTGCTGAAAGTCTGCTGCTGCCATGTCCATTTACATGGAAACGAGCTCCCAGAGCACTCACCCTTGTCTTCTCCAGATGAAGGAGGACGGAGGAGCTCTGAAGCTGCCCCGTCCTAGCAGTGCTGCCTCCAGCTGCGGCCGCACTCAACAGCAGACTCCCGGGAGTCTGTCATTGCTACTGCTGTTAAAATTGTGCTTTCTCGGATCCTCCATGCAGGTGGGTACCAGGGGCTCTAATCAAAAGCAGAGCCAAGTGCTGGTTTCTGCCTTCCTGTTGCTCCATGGTTGTGGACCTCTCCCCTTCTGCATGCCTTGGTCTTCTAATACTTGGCAATTTCTTTGGTGCCTGCTGTGTTAATGTTGCTAAGCTGGGTCATGTTCTTAGTGATCTGGCATGAACTAACTTTCATGAAAATGCAAAAGATTGCACCAAGCCCATTTCTATGAGTCCTTGAATTTACATTGAAATGATTTTTTTCCCTTTTCTGTTTGTGGGTGTACATACACACACACCCCCACACATACACACCACACACACTTCTGGAGTTGGAGAACAAGGTGGCCACACATTCACTGAGAATTCCAGAAGAAAAGGCGATGCTTTGAAGTTGGCACATTGACCAGGGCAAGCTAGGTGGAGGCAAACCCAACATAGCCCTCGTAAATGCATTCGTTCCTGCCCCCAGGCCCCTCACTCTTCTTCACAGCACCTCTGCACAGTGAGTCTTGGACCCAGATGCTTTTCTGTTCTTTTCTACCTTCAAGAGACCTCCTATCTCCTGTGAGGCAGTTCTTTCCCACTTCTGCAACCCTCTCTGATGTCTTAGATGATCCCTGGCCTTCGCAGCTTCAGGACCTCTCTCTGTTCTCAGAACTCTCAGAACACTAGAATCAGGGAGTGTGGAGCTGGTAGAGACCACCACCTTGATCAATATGAGACAGTCACTAAGAACAAGAGGCCTGGGGTCATAAATTCCCCCACTTCAGGATGGAATCCCAGCTTAACTGGTTAATTGCTTTGTATACAGGCAAATGACTGATCACAGCTCCTCTTTCTCCATCTGTAAAATGGGGATGGTAGCACCCACCATGTCATAGAACTATTGCAAGTGTCGAATGACAATGTAGAAAGCACCCAAAATGGTGCCTGGTATATAATGATTAAAATAGTGACTTCACTGTCTTCATCATTAAGCTCTTTAGAGGTTGATCTTTAACTGGTTCATCTTCATGTCACTGGACCATACATTCCCTGCGTATCTAGATATTGGTCAGTACTTGTCTGCTGACTATTGCAGGAAGGACTAAGAGGGCAAACCCTGCTGTTGGGCTCCACAGTGTGATCACACATGCCTGGTGGGCAGGCAGTGGACTTTGCTCTGGTTTTATCTCTCAAGGCACAGCATACATGCAGGGGAGTAGTGGGGTTCTGATGGTTTGATCAGAGGGTAAAGGGCTCTTCAGCCTGGCTTAGCAGTCATGGCCTGCTGCTGTCATGAAAACCAAACATTTCATTATTTCTATTGGCTTTTAAAAAGTTTTTATTTATTTTTTTATGTGTATGAGTGTACTGTCTGCATGTTGGTCTGTGCACCTGTGTCGTGCAATGCCGCAGAGGTCAGAAGAGGGCGTCAGATTCCCCTGGAACTGGAGTCAAAGACGGCTCTCAGCCACCATGTGGGTGCTGGGGATCGAACCTGGGTCCTCTGCAAGAGCAGTCGGTGTTCTTAACCTCTAGGGCATCTCTCCAGCCTCTCTATTGGCTTTTTTTTTTTAATTTTTTAAAAATTTTATTTATTTCTGTATGTGTATGCATGTACTGTCTGCATGCAGGTCTATGCACCAGTGTCGTGCAATGCCATGGAGGTCAGAAGAGGGCGTTGGATTCCCTGGAACTGGAGTTCTCCTGGAATTGGAGTTTTGGATGGTTCTCGGCCGCCATGTGGGTGCTGGGGATCGAACCCAGGTCCTCTGTAAGAGTGGTCGGTGCTCTTAACCACTAGGCCATCTCTCCAGCCCTCTACAGGCTTTTTAAAAAGACAAGGTACACTTAAAATTTTTTTAACAGCTGGGCGTGGTTGTGCATGCCTTTAATCCTAGCACTCAGGAGGCAGAGGCAGGAAGATCTCTGTGAGTTCCAGGACAGCTGGAGCTACAGGGAGACCCTGTCTCAAAAAGACCCACTTCCCCTAATTTTTTTCAACAAAACTTTACACATTTATATTTTCTTCTTTTTAAGTCTTGAGATTTTTATTATCCTTCCTCCCTTCTTATTTCTTTATTAGTTCTTTGAGAAATTCAAACAATATATTTTGATCATACTTATTACCCCCTAACTCCTCCTAGGTCCCCCCTTCCTTCCCTACCCAACCAACTCAGTGTCCTCTCCTTTTTTTTCTCTCACTCCAACCTGGGAAAACCTGGGATGGCTTCTGGGAGCAGATGATGCCAACTTTGTTGTGAAGGAAGTGTAGCAGTTGAGTGGAAAATAGTATGGCCGAAGGTGCCTGTGTTTGTATGTGGGGTTGTGGGTGGAGGTCACATGGCATTCATTTACCCATTCGTCCATGTCACTAAGTCATTCATCAAATATTTCCTAAAGTGTACTCTGCATGCAGACACTGACTGTGAGTTACAGAGACCATGTGGAAGCTCAGATTTGCAGTTTCCTAAATTATAGGGCCACACTGTTTGCTCTAACCTAATCAACCTACTGCTAGACACTCACATTATTTGATTACAGCTGCTAGACACTGAAAATAAATTGCAAGTGGTTCCCCAGGCCATGCAGTGGGCCCATCCTTGGTAAATGTTGAATTATTATGGAGAATTAGCCTAAGGAGAAGAGGTGGGTTAAGAGCTATAGCAATAAGATACCAATTCCAAGTGGTACCTTGAAGCCATTTGAATTTGACTTCTATGGGGCATTTCTTCTCTATAGTAAAACACTTCTTATTCCCCCCAACCCCCTTGTGGTATTTAAAGCCTAAAACAGATAGAGAGTCTGAATGATTTTTGAATCTGGGTTGTGTTGTGATGCATTCTGCCCATGTGAGATTGCGGCCCTTTTGTTAGCAGAGGGCCTCGAAGTGACTGATGGGACAGTGACTAAGGCTATGATCTATCTTCTCTACGAACTTCTCTCTGCCAGAACATCTTACATATTCTTATCTTCATCCTGGGGACCAGCTTCTGCAGGCTCTGAACCATCCCCAAGGTACCATGACTGGGTGGGAATACCATTGTGCATTTAGCTGAGGAGGGTCTGTAGCTTTCAACAGACCCTCTTTTGGGTTCATTAATACAAAAAGGGCTACATGCGAAATCACAGCTTAGAACAGACTGTTTAAACTGAGACTGTAGCTGAGCTGCAGAAAGAGACCATGCTGGGAAGGGAACAGTTTTTCAGAGCTTGAGAATGTTCCCTCCTTGCGATTGCCTTTCTCCAGAGGCTTTGAGTTTAACCACCTTTGGGCTGGGGTTCAGGGTGTACTGGGATGCGGTGGCCCAGAGAGGAAGCAAACAGTGTTGGCTGAGAAACCCATCAGAGAGAGGTGCTCATTTAGTTTAAACCTTACCCTCCCTGGCAGTGGTAAACACTGCAATTTAGAAAACTCCTCTCCCATTAAGCAGTGTCTATATAAACATTAAAGGAATGGATAACTCCATATAGAGCAGGTGCCCCGCCCCCCAAGCCTTCTCGGAGCCTGTTACAGGCAAGGCACTGTGGGAAGCAGAGCAGAAGACTTGGAGATGAATGATAGGTAGGCTTTAAAACCCGAGCTGAGAGAAAATAATGAGTGGGAAATATTCATCTTCATATTTTCCCTTGAAAATGTGGAGGGTTTGAGAAATACTCCAATAAACAGGCAAAAGTGGTACTTTTGTCCCAGTTATCTCTGTAATTCAGCCTGTATGATGACATATTGAAGCATTATGGGTTTTATTCTGTGATTACTGCTGTTTCCAGTGTTAGAAACCGATGGTTTAGTTGCGTGTGGAAAAAAGTTGGGTTTCTTTGGTGCCACAACGAATATTAGGACCCTAATGAATGTCTCCGATATGTAGAGTGTGGTCTTCTCGGTCCAGGCTTTGGGTGTGATACCGCGCCTCAGTGGTCCCCTTCATGCTAGTAAGGAGATGAGAACCCCAAGATCAGGAAAAGGGGCAACAACACAGCTGCTTGGCAAGTGGTGGGACTGGGCTGGGACCCTGGTGACATCCCTCAGGTGGGCTGTCCATTTCTTGGTTTCTCTTCCTTCAGATAGCCAAGGATCACATCAGGGCCATCCGCTGTGGTTGTGCACATTAAGTAAGATAATACAGGAGAAGGCTTCACATTCAGGCCTGGCCCAGAACATTTTCCCTCCAATACACCAGCCCATCCTCTGGCTCTGAAAGGTGTTTTCTATTTCTAGAGCATACACAAGCCTTACACTTTGCTAGGAATTTCAGTCTGCTGTTTGTCTTTCACACTCCACTACCTTGGGGGGGGGTCATTCCCTGTTCCTCCATCTCCTCATCTTTCTGTCTGCCTCAGTGGGTGCTCTCCGATTTTCCCGAGGCTTGACTGAAGATTGTTAGTGGTTAGCTGCCAGGCTCAAGGCTGGTTGATATGACCAGCCCTTTCTGGGCCAGTTGATGGTTCCATCTCTAGCAGTATGCTGGTTGATGTTAGGGATTCTGAGCAAGGATTCACCACCAGGTGTGCCTAGAAGGTGGTGCTGTGGCCTTGGTTTTTGCAAAATAAAAGAGCGTTATGAGAGATGATTAGAAAGGATGTCAAGAGCTGGCAGAAAAGAAAAGCCCAAACCTGCCTCCCCAGTTGGTTAGTCACAGGAGGATTCATAGGAATGGAGAGGGGAAAAGCACTTGTCAGAGTGGACGGTGGGAAGGGGGTTCTTAGGCTCCCATGTAGACAGCCATCATAGGTCATATGTATTTTCCTGGCTAGTTATTTTCTACAAAGGGGATTTTGAGTTTGTGACATCCAGAGGTCATGGGGTGGACAAACTGGCTTCTCCTGCACCTGCCCACTTTTGCAAAGCCACTTCCAAACCATCCTTCATGGATTCTGAAGGCCTTTCCTTTAAAACAGACTAAGCACATAGGGATTTAAGGACTTTATGTCCTGTTTTATCCAGACCTCCGTGGTTTTCATGAACTCCAGGGCACAGAGGTCCAAACTCCCAGGTGGAGGGAGGCGCCCTGTGCCCAGCACTTCACGCTCCTGAGCAGGAGCTGTTTCTTCTCCCTTTACTGTGGTGAAACATCAAAGTCAACCCAGAAGCAAAACTGGGCTGAAGAAGCTAATGATTCGTGGGAGAATATTAATTCACCACTTACGATACATTTTAAAAAGAGAACGAGTGATTTTGTCATGCTTAAGACTATATAACTAGAGAGAGAAAGAGAGAGAAAGAGAGATTTTTCTTTTCTATGACAAGCATGATCGTTCCTGTTTTCATGAGTTCCACATTCATGGATTCAGTCAGTCACAGATTGAAAATATTTGGGGAAAAAATTCTATCTTGACTGAGCATGGATATACATTTTTATCTTGTCATTGTTCCCTAAACAGTACGGGATGACAGCTGTCTGCATACCTCTTGAACTGTATTAGGCATTTTAAGTAAGGAAAGATGATTTAAAGCACATAGGCAAATGTGCACTGGCTGTACAAATACTGTGCCAGTTTATGGAAGGGGCTTGAGCATCCACAGATTTGCATATATAGGTACTGCATGCTTCTGAGGCCAAGCTGTGCAGACTGAGGGATACCCGTATATCTTAGTAAAAATATCCAGCTCTGTCCATCTGAACTTGAGTCTTCATAGATGTTAAAATGCTGGTGCCAAACAAGACATCATAGTAATAAAAGTAGTGACTTATAGTTAGTTCTTGTACACTCTCAGGTTAGAGTTACTGAGTATTTACTGTGTGAAGGCAGTATGCCAGGTTCTGTATCTCTAGGATAGGACTTTGGTTTGCTGGGGATATTTATCAGGAAGCCATGTTGTCACTTATAATCATCATACAAGATGCTGGTGCATAATCGTTGTGTGTATGTGGGTCCAGATGTGGAAAAGATGGCTTCTGAATCACTGAAGAGGGAAGGGTTTGTGACAGAAGTGACTGTTAGGTTAGGCCATCAGAAGTTAGTAGAATTTCAACAGAGGGAATATAAATCAAGGGTTTTAGAAGAAAGAACATGAACGGAGGTACTGTGGGGGCAAGCATAGGACACGTTCACTGGCGGGGGGGACTTACTTTGGCCTGGCTGTGGGTACGTGCCTCCAGGCTTTATTGATTACCCATGACGCTATTGAGAAGTGGTGGACCCTTCAGGAAGGGGCCTGTGGAGGAAGCTGGGCCACTGGCTAGCTCCTTGGTTTCCTGGCTGCTGTGAAGTGATCAGCTTTGGTTTATCACATGTTCTGCAGCATGACGTGCTGCCTCACCACAGTCTCCAAAGCAAGGGAGCTGGCTGACCATGGACCAAAACCTCTGAAATCATGAGCCAAAATAAACTTTTCTTCCTTTTAAAGTTGATGTTCTCAGGTATTTTGTCACAGTAATGGAAAGCTGACTAAGATAGCATTAAACCAAGAGTATGTTTGTGGGATATATAGGAAATGTCATAATATTAATAAATGGTAACAGTGCTGGCTGGTGTTCATTTGCTTGTTCCATGCCAGATACTTTCAAGGTAGGTACTCTCTATATTAACTCATTTAACCTCATCACACTTGAGAATCTGGTAGTTTTCTTTTCTTTTTTTTTTTTTTTTTTTTTTTTTTTTTTTTTTTTTTGAGAACCATGGTATAGTTTTCATTCCTTTTGCAGCAAGGCAAGGACAGATGTAATGCCCTAGCATTAGGAGGTTGTGGGGCTGGGGGTCCAGTCTAAGCCATCTGTTCCTCAAGTGTCTAGTTTGTTCACTGTTCCTTACCTTCCTACCTCCAGTGTCAGGGGATCCCCAGTGTCAGAGCAGGGCCGACTTTGCAGGGTGATTCAGTCTATCTGCTTTTCCTCCATAGACCTTGTTTTATCCAGTATACTTAAACACTAGCTCAAAGGTAGGGAGGTACAAAATCTCATGAAAAAGGAATTCATAGGTAGGAACACCTATTTACCAATTCCTTAAAACCATGTTCTTCTTACAAATGCATCACCAGGCTGTTAGCAAGCTACCAAGCCAGGGCTTCTGAAAGGAAAGCTACATTGGAACGATTCTTTAGGCCTGTGGTTCTCATCTGGGGTGATTTCTTTCCCCTAAGGGTATATTAGGAGACATTTCAGGTTAGGAGTGGGGTGAGGGAGAAGTGAAAGCAAGTATGTATTGGTGTATAGATGGGAGAGACACATCAACAGCAACTGAAAAGAGTTAGCCAACCCAGAATGTCCAGAGGTAAGGAGTGCCATCTGGTTGCTGCTTGGGCAGGGCTGGCTGCAGAGGCAATGGAGAAGCAAATAATCAGGAGGAGGAGATCAGGGAGAGAAGCCCCGGGGGCTCTGAGGAGGTCCCGGCAGCAGAGAAAGATGGAGCATACATTAGGAAAAATTGTAAGAAGAGGACAGAGGGGAAGAACAGGTCAGCAGCCACAGCCCCAGACACCTTGCGTAGGGTCCAACAGAAGTGGAGACTGTCAACTGGAATGGGGAAATGAGGAAGGACTCTTATATTAGAAAGATGGTGAGTTGATCCTACGGGTATTTAGATCTTGACTTGGAGGTAGATTTGCCCACAGACATTTGAGAATCAAGGATGGAAAGGGTGAAATTAGGGTTATAGGTGAAGATTTAGTAGGCATCTTAAGGGAGGTTTATATGGGATGCCTTGAAGGCTATGGGAGACCTTCGAGGGTGGTGGGAAATGCGTGAGGGCTGTGGGCAGTCAGGAGCCTAAGTTTGAAGCCCAGCCCATTCTCTTAATAAGCAAGTGGACTTGAACGTGTCCTTAAACTTCTTTGTACCTCTATTTCTTTGAGTAGACCAAGGGATGTTTGGAGAGGTTGGTAAGGAGTTGGGGTAGCGCAGCGTAGCCTAAACAGGGCAAAAGAGCTTCAGGGAGGACTGACCCACACTGGTGAGGCGACACAGAAGTGGAGGCAATGGAGGACCGAGACAGCCTTGTGTTGGGAACTTTGTTGCTACTTTGGGGACAGCATTTTCATTATTGGTTTGTGAGTACTGCGTCAACTTAAGTCGGCCTCCTTGGCACTCCTGCAGCAGCATCCAGTTATGTTTTTCTTCCAGTAGGTTGCAAAAGTTGTGGCTGTGTAGATTTAATAAGTGATTACTCATTTTAACTTTATGTTTTACTTAAGAGAAATGTACAGAGAGACAGAGACAGAGGATAAATTAGAAAGGAGAAAGGAGAGCCATCTGAGAGGAAATAGTGGTTACTTCCACAGAATGTGTTTTGCTTTGAACTTCCAGACTCCTAGCATTGAACATTAGAAAGAGTACGAAATGTTCCAAACTCAGGAAGAGTGTTTGCATGCAGCCTCCTGGAAGACAGGATGGCCAGATTTGTCTTAGACCATACCAGCCCCTAATGTTCTGGAAGTGTCCATCTTGGTTAAAGTTGAGTGGTGGGGTCTGGAGAAGAAGATGGCCTGTGGCTGAGACATTTGCTGGGGCTGGAGTTTGACTCATTGGGGCCAACTGAACCTGCCCAGCCCACGCTGAGCTTTGTCCTTGGCAGCCCTTCAAGGCCTTTCTTGGGGAAGAACAGCTCTTGAGCAATTCCTTCAGTGTATCCACACAGACTTGCTCTTCCCTTGGCTACAAATTAGCAAGCTGGTTTGGTTTTCATGAAAGAAGACCCCAGGAAAGCACGACTGACTGTGTGAGGCAATGGAACATGCAAACTCTTCCCACATTTATTTTCTCCCTTGAGAACAGGGGTCCAGTTTCCAGCCCTCACTGGCAGTCCTCCCTTCTACCTCCCTAGCTCTTTCTAAAATTATTTTTATTTTATGTGTATGGGTGTATTGCCTGCATGTATCAAAGTGCATTGTGTTGTGCAAATGCCCACGGAGGTCAGAAGAGGGCGTTGGATCCCCTGGAACTGGAGTTATAGACGGTTCTTAGCTGGGATCTGAACCCGGGTCCTCTGCAAGAGCAGCCAGTGCTCTTTAACTATTGACCCATCTCTCCAGCCACCCCAACTCTTTTGCATTTTGTCTTTGTCTTTGTTTTTGTGATACAGGGTGTCTCCTGTAGCCCCAGTTGGCCTAGAACTCACTATGTAGAGCAGGCTGGCCTTGGTCTCACAGGGACCCACCTGCCTCTGCCTCCTGAGTGCTGGGATTAAAGGCGTGCACCACCACTCACCTCCCCAGCTCTTACTTCACTCACCCTTCAGGTCCCATGCATAAACCACACCCGTTTCTCTAAAGTAGCTAAGACTGGTCTTTGCTATTCCAGCTTTAGCCATATGTGTTCTTCCTCCATTTTCCAAGGTGGTCAAGATATCCACATATAATTGTTGAAAAGACAGTTCTGAGGCTAAGCAGAGATCTAGAAAATCATAACTCACATTTCATCTTAGTTGTTTTGAGAAGCCTAATATATTCATTTAATTTGATTTTCTGAAGGTGGGGAACATGGGGCTTGCAGGTGGCTGAGCAGAGGTTCCGATGTGGTCTTGGAGTGGGCTATTGTTTCCTTTCTGATGATGGAAATGAAACTGGAGGGGTTGGAGAAGGACCAGGGGGACCAGGAAGAAGAGAATCCACTGCAGTCCCTCTAGCAGTTGACCTGGGACTGCACAAATTAGAGAGGAAAAGCGTAGCTCATTGTAATCTCTTTATCATATTAAAGAACTCTTTCTGCCTGTATATTTATTGTTGGGATAGTTTAGAAAATATTGTTAAAATTAAGAAAATAAATCTTACCCTAACCCTGTAAAAATGTGATATATATCTTTTCTTTATTGCACATATTTCTCCCCAAAGTTGTACATATATGTTTTTATAACCTGCCTCTGCTACTTAAATAATATGTCATGGGATTTTGGTCACCTTTTTCAAATTTATCTACTATATCATGATTTTAACTTACGCAGAGCATATTCAGTTTTACATATATTCCATAATTTATTTAAAGCACCATGTTGCCCATATAATGGACAGCAAAAACAGAGGTAGTTTGTCCAGTAAGGGATACAACTAACATGCTAAACACCAAAGTAAATGTTTATTACAAACTACAAATTTCCATAGAGGAGGAGAACTACTTGGTGCTGAAAGTGCTTATCAGAGAAGAGAGGAGGAGCCCATGTTACAAGAGTATTTAAGGGCTTTCCTGAGGGGTAGCTGTACATAGAGTTGGTGTATTTGAACTAGGGAAGATCAAGGGAGAGGGTGGTCCTGGTAGGGGAAATAGCCTCTGCAAAGGTTCTCTATTAGGAGATAGCCTGGAATGTTTATGAACCTGAATGGAGGTGGGTGTGGCCAGAACACAGGGACCTATGCATGTTTATGTGTTTACTAACCATGTGTGTTCCTTATTTTGAATTGTTGCTTTATGTTCTTTGTCATTTTTTCTTTCCTTTTTGTCTTTATTTATGTACATATGTGTGCCTGCATGAGTATATGTGCGTGCAGGCCCTCGAAGGCCAGAGTGTGTCAGATCCTCTGGAACTGGAGTTATAGGGAGTTGTAAGCAATCTGCTGTGGGTGCGGGAACCAAACCCAGGTCCTCTACAAACAGTAGGCACTTTAACCACTGAGCCATCTCTCCAGCTCCTTTCTTTCTTTTTTTTTTTTAAAAAGACTTTGTGTCTATGTGCATGTATGCTTACATATATGGAGAACCTGTGTGCATGTATGCTTACATATAGGGGAACCTGTGTGCATGTACGCTTACATATAGGGGAACCTGTGTGCATGTATGCTTATATATAGGGGAACCTGTGTGCATATATGCTTACATATATAGGGAACCTGTGTGCACACAGACCAGCGAGGGTGCTGAATCCCTTAGAGCTAGGGTGCCGGGCATTTTCAGGATGTCTAGCTTATTATATGAGTGCTAGAACATAAACTCTGGTCCTCAAGACTGTGCAAGCACCCTTCTTAAAATACTTTATGTATGTATTTATGTATTTATTTATTTACTTAATGTATGTGAATGTATTGCCTGCATGTATGTACGTACACCCATGTTGTACAGTGCCCATGGAGGTCAGAAAAGGGCATCAGATCCACTGAAACTGGAGTTAAGGATGGTTGTTAGCTGCTGTGGTGGGAAACCTTTGCAAGAGGGGCCAGTGAGTGCTCTTAACCACTGAGCCGTCTTCCCAGCTCCATCACAAGGACTCTTTTTAAAAATGTATTTTTATTTATTTTATTTATTTTACTTATTTTATTTTATGAGTATGAGTGTATTACCTACATATATATATATATATATATATATATATACACACACACACACACACACACACACACACGCACACACCCATGTTGTGCAATGCCTAGAGAGGTCAGAAGAAGGTGTCAAATTCCCCTGGAACTGAAGTTATGGATGGGTATTAGCTACCATATTGGTGCTGGGAACTGAACTTGTGTCCTCTGCAAGAGCATCCAGTGCTCTTAACCAGTGAGCCATCTCTCCAGCCCCACAACAAGCACTCTTAACTGCTGAGCCATCTCTCTAGCTTCTTTGTCAGTTTTTCTGTTGATATTTTTTCTGATCGTTTACAGAAACTCTTCAAATTCTCCCCTACATTACACTACTTCTGCTTGAAATTTTCACCTGTCTTTAATCACATTTATGAAAATTCTGTCAGCATTTTTCCCATGTAGTTTCTGTTATTTGGTGGTATGCTTTAAAAGTTTGTTGCCAACCCAAGGTTAATTAAATATCCACCTGTATTTTCTACAGCTTGTTATATTTAAATGGTTAGTCGATCTGGAAATTCATCTGGTATATTGGAAGAAGTGAGGGTATTGTTTATTGTTGTCTAAATGATTCTCTAGTTGTACCAACAATATTTATTGAATAGTCTATCCCTTCTCCACTGTTTTGAAATACCACCTTCATAACAAACTGACATCGTATAGATACTTGGGTCTGTTTCTGGCCCTTGTATTATACACTATCGATTTGATGTCTCCTCCTGGGCCAGCACTCTCTTATTTTACTTCCATACCCTTTAAAATCTGATAGAGCAAATCCCCCCTCATTACTCTTCTTTTTCAAAACGTTCTCTGTTAGTCCCATGGAATTATTCTTCTAGATAAAATTTAGAATCATTTACTTAATTTTGCAGATTAATTTGGGGAAAGTGACATCTATTCAATACCAGTATTCTCAGAAAAAAAGCAAATATCTCCATTATTTTAAATCTCCTCTTGGATTATTGGGTAGAAAGAACATTTTAAAGAAAGCAGCAACCCTGAAGACATTGCATTTTCATTGAGAAAAATGGCATGACCCAGAGAACGTGGCCAAAGTGGGAACCAGGTACACGTCAGGGCACTGCGGTCTCTTCCAGCTCCCGCTGTCCCCACCTGTCCTCTTCTCATGGTCTCCTGAAGGCTTTAGTGCACTGGGAGACCTCAGCTGGGACTCCGAAGATCTGTGAGGCAACAAGGATTGACATATGGGGCTGGTCAGTCTGGGACGCACTCCTCAGACTTTGGATGGGTCTCATTAACTCCTGACATGACCAGAAAGTAAATGCTCATGAGCTCTGTTTTATATCCTACTCTGGGAAGTAATTTAACTTTTTTAAACTTTTTAAATTTAAATTTAAATTTTTTTAAATTTTATTTATTTCTGTATGTGTATGAATGTACTATCTGCATGCAAGTTTGTGCACCCGTGTCGGGCAATGCCGCGGAGGTCAGAAGAGGGTCTCGGATTCCCCTGGAACTGGAGTTCTCCTGGAATTGGAGTTTCAGATGGTTCTCGGCCACCATGTGGGTGCTGGGGATTGAACCCGGGTCCTCTGTAAGAGCGGTCAGCGCTCTTAACTGCTAGGCCATCTCTCCAGCCCCCCCCTTTTTTTTTAAAGAAAAGGGTAGCGATGGGGATCAGGGGATAAGTGGTGTGCATTGGCAAGTAGTTGAAATGGCTCTGCACCCAGAACTCTCTGAACATAAAGTCTCACTTCTTTCCATTTTCAGGCTGAAAGATGCCTTTCCCTTGTCAAAATAGGAGTGTCACCTACAGGCATATCTGCACATATATAGTCCTTATTGTGCTGGGGACGTCGGGGAGCAGTGTCTATTCCCATTGTGTTTTCAAAGCCTGTGAGTACTTCTGCACCCTGTTGTAGACAGGGACCTCCTGGCTCTTATCTCCTGTTCTGCATGGGGCATTTGATGGGAGGTGACCCTCGCCACTTCCCACACAGCTGGAAACCACATGGAGGAGGACCGGAGGGCTGGTGGGTGGCAGGATGCTCTGGGCTCTGCTGCCAGCAGCTGCCTTGCTTCTCCTGTATCCCCGGCTGGTGAGATGCAGTCTGGCTTTGCTATTTTTAAGCTGTCCGTTATGCTCTGGTGGAGGCTGCCCGTGCCTCATGCTGAATCATGATCCAGCTTGCTAATTGCAGCAGTGCCTGTGGCCTGCCAAGTACCCAGACAGACATCTGGTTCTGCATTTTGGGTTCCTGCAATAGGACAGACAGGGTGTCAAACACTCCCCAAGACAGGGGTACCAGGTAGGCCCCGCCATGCCTTGCTGCCTCTTACCTTTAAGCTTCATAAATATTTTACAGTAGTAACCTGAAAGAACACCAGATTATTACAGTTAGTGGGTCAAAATGAGGAGCTTCAGGACTTTGGATATCAAACACATATATTTTAGCCATCAAAATTCCTTTCATTCCCATCTTAGAACAGGTAGGTAGCATCCACAGGCAAATCTTATTAAAAGAATATGTGTAACCCACAAGGCTTGATGACTGAGGTGGACTGTATCTTCTTCTAGAAGTCAGTTTGGACTGTTTCTCTCTTTATATTTCTGAAGCAATGGCAGCTGAGGATCTGTTCCTCCTGGGGGCTGGCAGTCTTGTGGTCTTTCTCAGTGGGAGCCTGTTGGCTATGTTCTTTCCCTAATGTCACTGCTAATGAGGTCACAGGACTGAGAAGGGCCACATGTCCCTCCCATTTTTTCATGGAGACTCTTAGACCCAGCCGCCCATGGTTAGAGCAGGCTGAATATTGTGACCTATGTGTGAACAGAAGCCGCCTCACACAACCAAGGAACTTACAGGCCTGAGTGTTGCAGCCCGCCTTTACCTTCATGTGCGTCTCAGAGGCTTTCCACCCTAGGATGCTTTTCCTCTCTTCTCTTACATAGCGTGGTTGAGTGCTCACCTGGCTCTCCCCCAAAAGCAGAGACCTCACTTAATCAAGGCATTGCTAAGGTGACTTCCTGACTCCTTTGCCTCCTCAGAAGGTCAGACAAACCAGAGCTGGAATTTCTGTCTTTTCTGGAAGGCACAAAGTCTGAGCTATGCTGAAAGAAAAAGTGACAAACAGGCTAGGGCACCCTGGTTCTCAAGAAATGGGGTGTCTTCTTAAGTGCTCAGTCTTTTCTTAGGGTATGGTCCCATAAGGGACCATAGGGTATGGTCCCTCACAAGCACACACCACAATCTGGATGCCATTCCAAGATTTGGCTATGTTTGGTCAAGTGTCCAGAAAGCCATTTGAGCCAATGGTGGGTGTTGGGGTTTTCTTTCCTAGAGTTCCAGTCTATGGGGTAAAGAGAGACAGCGTCAAGGACAGCTGTCAGATGGGGCTTGTGGAATGAGAAACTCAGTCATATTGGTTGAGCAGATTGCCCTCTGCCTCCCTCGGGACTGTTGGAAGTCTCCCTGTGCTGGGGAGCACATGCAATGGACAAGTCTTGGGGCTGGCCCATTTATAGAGCACTGTGGCTCTGGACTGCGGTATCCTGCAGGGCCCCTGGTGTCCCATGTATAAAGCTTGTTCAATTAATGTTGCCTGACTCCCCAGCAATCACAGAAGGCTTTCTACAAAAATTCCTTGGCCGGGGCTGGAGAGATGGCCTAGCGGTTAAGAGCGCCGACCGCTCTTACAGAGGACCCGGGTTCGATCCCCAGCACCCACATGGCGGCCGAGAACCGTCTGAAATTCCAATTCAAGGAGAACTCCAGTTCCAGGGGAGTCCGATACCCTCTTCTGACCTCCGTGGCATTGCACAACACGGGTGCACAGACTTGCATGCAGACAGTACATTCATACACATACAGAAATAAATAAAAAATTAAAAAAAAGATTAAAAAAAATTCCACACATACAGAAATAAATAAAAAATTTAAAAAAAGATTAAAAAAAAATTCCTTGGCCTTGCCACCATAAACTCTGAGAAGGTCGGGCTGTAGAGTGTGGGAGCTACAGATTTAATAGCTGTTGTGATTCTGATAAGTAGCTGGCTTGGTAGCCTGCTCTCTTGACTCCTCCCAACCCAGCCCAGCTCTGGAAGGGATCTGCCCACAGAATTTCCTAGACATGGCAGGCAGGAGGGCAGGGCGTAGGGTTGGGAGGATGGAGCACCCTGTCGCACCCTGCTCGCATGCAGCCTTTCTCCTCACTGAACTCCCTTTTGATCCCAACCTCCTCCTTCCATTTCCCCTGCCCCAGGGACTCCTAGAGATAACAGTTCATATTTAGTTTCTTTCCTCATCTCCAACTCGCTGCTCAGCCCACAGCAATCTGGTTCCACCCCCACCACACCACTGAAATTATCCTGGTAAATGTCACCCCCAAACAGTTGCGAATAGCAGACCCACGTACGTGATGGGTCTTGTGAGTTCTCTTCTTCCTCAGCCTGCTCTCCTCCATGACTGTCGGATGTTACTCTCCTCTGCCTTTTCATTCCTCTGACTATCTCTGTCTCCTGCTCTTTCCTCAGAGTTCCGGGCCCTCTTCCATTTCAGTCACTACAGTCTGCTGTGCAACCTCATCTACCTTCAGGATTCAAATCACCCCTAGAGCAGGAGTCATCTCTCTTTCTGGCCCTGATAAGGTATTGCGGATGCCTGGACATCTTGGTCACATTGTCCCCTAAAACCTCAGCTGGTCCAGATGGAATTCTGTACTCCTGGGTGCTCTCCCTCCGTCTCCCCCATCTCAGAGATGACGCTACCCATCCACCTCCACCTCAGGAGCCAGGAGCCAGCCGTGTCTCCATGTTCAGTGTATCTGGCAGTTCTCCACCAGTGCCTTGGCCGTGGCCGTCCCCTCCCCGTCTCTTCTTTCCTCATCCAGGCTCTCAATCTGGTCACTCCTGGACCATCAGGCATGCCTCCTAGTAGGTTATCTACTTCCAGTAGTGTCCATCCAACTCCCTGCTGCTAACAGAATTGTTGGTATTATTTGTGTATGCCCCACTAAGTTCACGTGTGGGAAGATGAGGATTAATAAGAGGTAACTGAGCCAGGTGTGGTGGTGCACGCCTTTAATCCCACCACTTGAGAGGCAGAGGTAGGCGGATCTCTGTGCATTCAAGTCCAGCCTGGTCAATACAGTGAGTTCCAGGACAGCTGGGGCTATAGGGAGACCCTGTCTGAAAGACTAAATAAATAATAAATAAATAAATAAATAAGAAGTGGTTGGGTCACAGGGTCTCTACCCTTACAGATTCATGGCATTATCTTGGGAGTAGGGTAGTTGTAAATAGAGAAGAGCCCCCTCTTCCCTGCTTTCTGCCATGTGATGATACAGCAAAAATGCTTTCACCAGATTTGGCTCCTTAAGCTTGGACTTCCCAGCCATCAGAATTGTAAGAAAGGAATCTCTTTTCTTTATAAATTTTCCAGTTTGTGGTATTCTGTTGTAGCAGAACAAAATGGACCAAGACAGCTATTATTCCTGAATGTATTAGCTGTTCTTTACTTCTCAGGTTCCAGGTAGAAATAAACTCCAGAGAGGGACACACGGCCCTCTGCAGGATCCACCTTGCTCCTCTAAGGCCTCAGTTTTTGCTGCTCCCCCCCCCGCCCCCTCAGTTGTTTGTGTAGCCTGGTGGATCTGATTTCAGAGCAGAAGCCCTTGATACTCCTTGAGCACAGTGCCTCACAACCTTACACCTTGGGATTTTTTTTTTAGGCTTTTCAGAGTACTACCCTGTCATAAAAGTTTGACTGGCTTTATGAAGCAGAGTTCATTTGTTCCTCCATTTGAGCTGGAAGAACTGTGTATAAACATCACTGTGTTTGACATGAACATAAATTTCCAGTTCAATCAAAGAAACCTGAATTTTTACATTCACCTGTGTGGAACTGTGTGTCCTGGATAAGTGTACTATTTCCACTTGCCTTTTTAAAGAAATGAAAAATAGTTCAAGCAATCCCTAGGAGTTCAGGGATCTCAAGTGGAGCAGATGGAGGACTGCTTGACAAAGAGGCTCTGCCCAGAGGCTGGACGGCCTAGGCACACAGCCGCTCACGGCTCCTGGTCTCTCCTAAGGGATTTGGTGTGCTGTGGCCTCATTCTCTCATTCTAAACCTCCTTTGTTTTTGCTAAAAAAAAAAAAAATAAATAACCCTTCCTCTTGGAGACAAAAGGCCACCTTGAGTCCTGACTCTGCAAACTGACTCTGTAGCTGGTAACTAACCTGGTGAGAGGGTAGGGACAGTGTGCCCCCTTGATTTTCTACACAGCTCACAGCTGCACGCAAGCACGCACATGGCTCTGGGCTCCCTGGCTGTGGTGGCCTAATTGTTGTCTTCAGAGCAGATGGCTCAGTCCTGTGGTGCGAAGGCTGCTGGAGAGGTTTTGCTATTAACACCAGGTTGCAGCAAGTGCCCCCGTTACTTCCCCAACCCCATTTACAGGAGTTCATTACTTAGATCCTTATGTTTCTCCCTCACACCTCAGGCTAAATTTAGATGTTGGAAGTTTCATCCACTTAACACCGTCTGTGGGTAGGCTCTGCCAAGTGTCATTCATTCATTCACGCTTTCTACTAATATTTGAGAGTGAGAGCTGTGGTGACTGTGAGATCTGGTCTTCATGCAGTACAGTAAAGCATGCCTCTGACAGCACAGTGTGAAGAGAACTTTGAAAAAAGCAATTTGGCTTCCATCCAGAGACTAGGCTGACAAGGAGCAAGACAGAAAGAGAGAGACCCCTGGAAGACCGGTGGCAGTGTGCTTTGCTGTCAGCCTGGTGGCCAGCCCTCACCAGGCTGTAAGCTCTGCAAGGGCTGTTCCTGGCTGTACACGGTGTGCTGGAGTCATAAGCTCTGGCCATAATAATCACACCATCACCAAATACTCTTTGAACTCTTCTAATGTACCACACAGGCTGATAGGAATTGGGCAGACAGAATTGGCATTTAAATCTGGAGTCGGGATTGCTTGGTTGCAAGCTCACTTGGAGCATTGGCAAAGTCCTCTAAAAACAAAGTCAGACTGAAGTTCTCTGTTCCCGTCGCTAAGGTATACTGTGTAAAGAAAGCAGATTCATACACACCTGTAGACCCATTTACTGAATTCCTAGTTGGTAAATAAGACACATGCTGGAATTCTGGTAAGCAACGGATCCGTGGCCTCTGGGCAGTTTTGCATGGGAAAAAGCCTCTCCCTGAATGCCTTCCCCTAGTTGTGACTCCCACCTGCTCCTCAGAGTCAGTCATGGTCTATCCTTAGACCACTCCTGTAAGGGTTCGGTATTTCTAGTTGTTTTCTTTATGTTGGTACTTCTTGATTTATAAAATTTAGAAACTAAAAATGTTAACTATTACCTCTAGATAGCTCCCTCCCCCAGTTCCTGTTCCTCGAGGTAGTTACCTTCCAGTTTGTTATATTTCCATTCACTACTTATAATATATGAAGATGAGACTTCCATTTCTTTTTTTCCACCTCCAGCTTTCTGTTTTTCCAGGGGTTGATAGTCTTGTTTTGTTTTACAGCACCTTCTTTGTTTTTCTTATCCTTTCCTATACCTACAAACTAAATCTTTTGTTTATTTATTTAATTTATTGATTTGATTCTGGGGATTGAACACACATGGTAGGCAAGTACTCCACCCACTAACCTGCATCTCAGCCCCTAAATTTTTCTTGACAGCATTTTCCATGTAGACAAATACAGCCATAATATATCAATTCCGTTATTTCCTCTGGGCATCCTCTCCAACTCTGGTCCCTTCCTCGTTTTGACTCGCCTGTCTCTAAGTTTGCTGCCCAACTGTTTTCATACTTGACTGTTCTCCTGTGCTGCTTTCTCTGTTCTATGAATCTCTGTCTTCCCCTTTCTTGGATTACACCCTGATCGTAATGGAGAGCATCTTTTAGTAGCCTCATGAATAAAGGGATATGAGGGAAGTAGTCTGAGAATTCACTGTCCAAATATACCTCCCCTCTTACCTTCAGACTTAACTGATAGATAGCGTGGTAATTTAGGTTTAAATTAGTTTCCCTCAGAATTAGAAGGTTTTATGCCAGAATCTTCTCGTTTCTGGTATCTCCAAGTCTGAAGTCTCGGGTCCCTTCCCTACTGCCCCCCTCTGCAAAGTTCAGAATCGAATTCTTTGAATTGTCCCAGTAACAGGTATGGTATGAAGATCTATTTATTTTGTCTTTATCAGTTTGGAAACTCATACCTTCGATTTCAAGGACTATTTTCTTGTATTAATTCTTCAATTATTTTCTCTTTTCTTCCTTTAGGATTTCCAATAAGAAGGATGCCTTGAACTCATAGATTTTTTTTTCCTTAAATATTCGTATCTTTTCTTTCTCTTTTTTTGTCTCTGTCTCTTTGTTTTTTGATCAGAGAGATTTTCTTCTGGCCTTTTTTGTTGTTATTTATTACATTTTATTTTCTTTATTTGTTGTGTGTTTGTGTGTTGTGTATATGTGTGTGAATGCATGTGTATGCTGTGGCATGCATGTGAAGGGCAGAGGACAACTTGGCAGGAGTTGGCTTTCTCTTCATGTGGGTCTTGGGACTGAACTCAGATCGGCAGGTTTGGCAGCAAGCACCTTTACACACTGAGTCATCTCACTGACCCTCTGACTCTTGGCTGACCTTTTCCAGCTACTGCTAATAACACTTTCTTCATCTCTTTTTAAAAACACATTGATGCAGGGCTGGAGAGATGGCCTAGCAGTTAAGAGTGCCAACCGCTCTTACAGAGGACCCAGGTTCGATCCCCAGCACCCACATGGCAGCTGAGAACCGTCTGAAACTCCAATTCCAGGAGAACTCCAGTTCCTGGATTCCCCTGGAACTTCCCTCTTCTGACCTCCGTGGCATTGCACGACACGGGTGCACAAACTTGCATGCTGACAGTACATTGATACACATGCAGAAATAAATAAATGCCGGGTGTGGTGGCGCACGCCTTTCATCCTAGCACTTGGGAGGCAGAGGCACGCAGATGGATCTCTGTGAGTTCGAGGCCAGCCTGGTCTACAGAGTGAGTTCCAGGACAGCCAGATCTACAGGGAGACCCTGTCTCAAAAAGACCAAAAAAAAAAACAAAACAAAACAAAACAAAAAAAACCACATTGACGCATGCATTATAATTATATATATCTTTGAGGATTTCTGAATGGCTTCATATCTCCTATCACTTTGCCTTTTTCCCTTATTTCTGCATTTATTTGTTGTATGTGCTTACATGTGTACAGGCATGCATGCACATCGGTTCCTGTGTGTGCAAGACCCATCACTCTACACCTTATTTGCTGGTGCAGGGGCCTTTCTCTTGCTTAACCTGGAACTCACCAGTTCTGGTAATCTAGCTTGACCAAGAGAACTTGTCTCCACCTCCAAGCTCTGGGATTCCAGGCAGTTGCCACAGCCATCTGAACACACACAGCCATGTGTGTGCTGAGGATCCTGAACTCAGTTCTCATGCTTTATCCAGTGAGCCATCTCCCCAGTCCCCACATTGTGCATTTCAAATTGGGGGCCTCCTTGACTATTTATAGTTAGGTCTGAGACCAGTAGGGAAGCTCAGGTCCATGGGTGACACTTGTCTCTTCCTGTGCATCACAGAAGATTGATTGGGAATTTAGTAGTCATATTACTGAGAGCAGGTGGTATTGGCTGAAGCCTCTGACTGTCTAGAACTAGAGATACTTTGAGGCTATCCATTCACCAAGCCTGGGGCTTCCAAAGAAACTGTCTCTCCTCCCCTGCTATGATAAGGAGGGGAGGAGGCCACAGCCAACAATCAGATACACTTCAGCTAGTCCCTTCGTTTCCAGCCCCATGTCATCTCACCTCTACAAGAACATGGTGCTTCCAGTCCCCCTGGCTATAGGGGCTTCTGTGGCGTTCTGGTGCCTCTGCTTACCCCCTTTTGGATTCTGCTGGCTCTTTTATTCACATTTCTTCAAAGTTTCTTCTCATTTCTAGAATTTGGGGGAGAAAAAATGATCAGACGTTCAACCTGTCACATTCAATAGAAATGCTAATTTCACTTTAATGTGTTTTGATACTTTTTTAAAAAATTGCTAGTACCACAGGTGTTGCTCTGAGTGCCTCATGTATCTAATCTGATTGTGTCTTGATGCTTACCCTTGAAGGAGGTGCTCATGACTTCCAGTTTACTGGGGTGAAAACAGGTAGAGAGAGATTGAACAACCCAGAGTGGATGGTGGTGGGACCCAGCCAAAGCTGCAAGCAGTCTAAACTTTAGCCCCTAGCTCATATGCTTCCTCTTAGGAACATGCTGTGTGTGTGCAAGGCAGTATGGTTACTTTAGCATTTGAGCTCATAGTCAGTACCTGGGAGACATGGGCTACTTTTACAGGGCAAAACTATGGAAGGAGAAGCTAAGGACAACCAATTGGAAGAGTCTTCCATGTGGTATTAAGGCTGCTCATACTACCAGGCCAGCATTATGGACAAAGTCGTGGTAGGCAGTTGTCAGTGTTACTCCAGGTGCCATGAGTCCATGGCCGTAAATGGACATGGGACTGAAAACATCTGTGAGGCTCTTCAACACCTGTGGGGGTGGAGGGAGAGGGACCCAAGCCTCAAGAGGACATTTCAACCTCTGATTCTTATTCTTTGACACTCGTACTCTGAAAGAAAGGGTTGTCTGTAAAGGCAGCTATCTTCCAGTGACTGCCTCCCATTACCAAGGACTGTGGAATAATGTACTACATGATGGTCAGTGCCCAGGATGTATATTTTAAAAGTCTGGAGTCCAAATTACAGCCTTAAAGATAACTAACGACCTTGAGTTGAAGTGGATAGAGCAAAGAAACTTTATATGTGTTCCCGTGTTGAACAAGGAAGGCTGGTATTAGGTAATGCTCATAGCTGGAAATTGTCACAGATACCAGCAGCAGTAAATATCCAATTTTTGCAAGAGAGCTCACTGAAGTAATTTAATCCCTTTGATGCTTGTTGGAATTCAGGTACCGTGTCTGAATACAGATATGTCATTTATACATATATTGTAATTTTTCTGTAGATATGTATGTATACGAGTCCATATAAAACAAGTTGCTCTGAGGTAGCCTAGCCATGCTTTCTAATAGCACCTTGCAAATATTTTATGAACCACATCTTATGTATTTTATGGCCATGTAGAGCATTCCTGACGCTCCACCCTGACTGCTGTTTCATGTAGCAATTGGTGTTTACCCAAGAGGACTAGAATTTGGAAGCTGTAGAAAAGTGGAGCTTGGCTTAGAAAAGGGGCACAGGTGGATGAGAAGTGAAACAGTCCACTCTCTCTGGAGCTGTTGACTTGGACTCTGGTCAATTCTGGCTGTTTCCTTTCATGGGCTGACAGTTTGTCCAGGAGTAACCTTTCGATCCTACTAATGAAGCACAAGCAATTAGATATATAGGTATTTAAGCAGCACTAATAGTTATGGTAGGTTACTTTGGCATAGACACATATGTTTGGATGATATGTTAATCCATGAATTACATTTTCCCCCCCTGTTAAATATGACAGGGTCTGCACAAAGCATCAATAAAAATTAAATTTAAAAAAAAAAGAAAAGAAAAGTAGAGCTTGGAACCAGGGCCACCCAGGTCCTTAGCTCTGTCTGCATGGCTCCCAGGAAGCACTCTTCAACAGCTGCACTGCAGTTCCATGAAGCCAAACACAGGTGGAAGCTCAGGGGACCAGAGATGGGAAGCAGGACTGTCAACATGGCCCTTCAAGACTAGCAAAGGACTTGCTCATCACTTCGCCTGTTCATAGTTGTCTTTTGATTCTGACTACTGCTTCAGTACAACCTGGACATTTTGTTATTGCCTTTAGTACACAGTGGGTTGAGTTCTTGGAGAAGACAGAAGAGTGCTCACCAGCTCTTTAGCATCTGGGTTCATTCTGACAGGCTGGGGTTTGGGGTCCGGGGGCTCCTTAGCCTAAGCCCTCTTGGTGGGGGGGGCGACAAAAGTCTTAGTCATATGGAATCTTTCCAGCCCTTTAGAAGAGGTTCATGAGGTCCTGTGAGGTGAGACCTTGCTTGAGCATGTAAGTTCGTCATGAGAATTAAAGTTTAAAGTTTCAGGCCCCCTGAACCATACTTTCTGCATTGTGTAAATAGAATCAGAGGTGTTGGAAATGATTGAAGGGTGTCAAGCAAGCAGCATGGCATGGCTGGAACCTCCTGGCCAGGCTTGCCGTTGCTCTGCATGGGCCCTTTAATTGTGCTGAACTCCAACCATACCGGGACACAGGTTCATCTGGGTTTTGCTGGAAATGACAGAGCTTTGTTGGCATATAAGCTTCCACAGCTGGCTTGGAATGGGAAGAATAAAGAAAAAAGGAAACAGTTGCATTGAGGTCCTCAGTAGCCTAGGGAGCTGATTACATGCTAAGGAGCCAGTTTCCGTGATGCCAAAACATGCAAGCCACCTGTGAACTCCAGCGTGCTACCAAGTCAGCTCTTAAGTCATTTACTATTGCCCCTTGGATCAGTGGCATTTGCCACTGTCCTGAGCAGTCAGCACCACTGGTGCCACCAGGGAAAACTGTGAATCTGATGTGGAAATCATCAGCAAACCAGTGAGTTGGTGACTTTGAGGTGGATCCATCAAAGCCCTTAGATGGCCCAATGTAGACAAATGGCCTTGTCAGCGGGGCTGTGAGTGGGAGACAAGAAAAGGAAGAAGCCATGGACAGGTGGCTGCCAGGAGGCCCACTTGCCATTTGGCAGAATCCCTCGTTCCATCCCTTCCCTCAGCTCTCCTTGCATCCTTTATATGTGCTGGGAGGGGGTACTTCTGTGCCATGGAGGCCCTAGAAGGTTTCATGGGGCTGTCCCACCACAGGACTTCCTGTTTTTACATGGAGCCCACCAGCCACGGTGAGCAATACCATGAGACTTAAGTGCTGTAATCAATTGTGTCTACAATCTGTTTACTTGAATTTGTCTCCACTGTACTTGAACTCCATGACTCCTATTGCCTGGGGTGCTAACCATACATTAGCTGCATGAGGCCGGAGACATGCAGTTTTATTTCTATTAATGCCAGGAGAGCGAGGAAGTTAAAAGCAGTAACTAGGACAAACGGAGCTGTTACTGGCAGATACTCCATTTGCTGTCAGCTAACCTGTTTTCTTTTTCTTAGTGTGGACTTTATTTTCTTGTTTGTTATTTTCCGAACCTCCTTGGTTAAGACTTAAAGTTTTACAGAAATAGGCAATGAGGGTTTTAAGAAAGAAAAAAAGATATTTCAGCAGAACTTGGAAGGCATATTAAACGGGCACGAGAAGGAAGGCCTGGGGAATTTTCCCAACAGAAAACTTCTGTTTCTTAAATAGGAAGTGAAAACAGTGATGTGTGGATTGTGGCTTAGGCAGAAGCCTAGCCCTTCAAGCTCTGCACCTTTCATAGCTCTCCCTTGCTGTAGCATGCCAGTGAGCTTTTAATTTAGCTGTGGCAGTAGAGAAATTGCAAACCCTCCCAGTTGAGAGCATGCTTAGGAATCAAATGAGTGTGGTAATGAGGATGGATGCAAGTTGATGTTCCATAGAAATACCAGTAAGCTGTAGCTGCGGACATGAAGGAAGAGTGTCCCTTCTTTCCTTCCTCCTCCCGGCCATTGGACCATCAGTCTTGCTGTCCGTCTGTCCATCCATCCATCCATCCATCAATCCATCCATGTGTGCATGCATGCACATATCCATCCATCCTGTATATATGATCTGTCCATCCAATAAATCAACTTTAACAGAGCTCCACCCATATGAAAAGCCCAGTGGAAGTTACACCTTTGAGATAGCAGACACTAAGGTGGGCTTAGAATTTGAGCACACAAGGAAATGCAGGACAAAGGCCAGTTGTTTCTTTTTTTTAAGATCATAAGTTTTAAAGTCAGAGCAAATAGCTCACAGTTATATCCTTGTACATTATTGATCCAGAATAGGATTATGTCAGTAAATGACAGTCATTGATTAATCTGAAAATCTTACCTACACGTGAATGTAAATAAAAAAACTGGACTAATAATAAACCTTTTCTGAGCCAGATATCACGACACATGCATGTAATCCCAGCATTTGGGAGGCCACCCTAAGCTGTACACTGAGGACTGGGATGTAGCTCAGTGGTAGAGGGCGTGCATAGCAAGCACAAAGCCCTGGCTGTGAGTTACTGAGTACTAGCACAGGGTGATCAACTTTGGACAACTCAAAAGTTGGTGGTCAGGACCAAACACAATGCTTGATACCTTCTCGGTACTAAGTTGTCCAAGACAAGATGAGTTGGGAAGCTTTGTGGGTATAAGATGGTGCCAGTGGTTACCAAACTCAAGGCCAAAATTACTTTGTGGACCAGCAGTACGTGAGCTATCTCTAGAGTCAGGACTTGCCTCCACAAGAGAGCCAAATCTTACCCCCAAATAGCAGATGCCCTGAGGATCCGAGGAGCCAGCTGCCCAATGGCCCGGGAGACAGAAATAGCCACCAAGCATAGCTGTCAGCATGGGGAATATGCCTGTTCCCAGAAAGCCCTGCAGATGTCCCTGATGTCAGGACCCGGGGACATAATGAGAAGAGGTCAGTGAATACCGAGGAGGTGGCTTTTGTCGGTTTCTCATCATCCGAAGGGATTCAAGGAGTCCTTAAATGCCACAGTCAGTGCTGTCCCCTAACAGTGATCTGGTTTACCCAACCCTGTTGGTACATGCCTGTGAGTCCAGATGTTTAGAAGACTGAGGAGGTAGGATTCCAAGTTCAAGGCCCAGCTGGGCTACAGAGTTGAGTTCAGAGCCAGTTTGGGCAACTTAGCAAGATCGTATCTCAAAAATTAAAAAGGCAGGTACCGATATAATTTAGTGGTAGACCTTTGCCTAGCATACATGAGGACCTAGGTTCAATCCCTAGTAACTCCAAAATTAAACAACAAAATATATTTTCAGCTAACTGGTGCTTTCCAAATGATCAGGACATTTGACAAAGGAGATGTTAAACATAAATACAACCCTTCACTGAATCTTTGGCCAGGGGCAACTCCCTTCAGCCAGCCTATGAGGATGGCACCCAGATCAAGAGTGCCAGCCAAAGGGAAACTGTTCATCCTGCTCAGCTGACCTGGAACCGGATCTGCCTGTTTGCAAATGCATGTGGCTCTCTGTGGGCAGGCAGTGGCCATGTCCTCTGCTTGAGTCATCGGAACCTCGAGTGGTGCCAGCCTCTGTAAGATCCTTCAGCCTTGTGGCCCCAAGTATGGTGGAGTTACAAAGTCAAGTTTGACCCATATAAAAAGAAAGTCACTTTCTCGTGTTCTCTGGGGGCGGGGGGGAAGTCGTAGACTGAGTTGCATCTGCTGTGAAGGACAAGCTCATTGATGAAGTTTGCTGTGCTTGTGAGTTGTCTTTCCTTAGAACTTTGTAGGACTGTCCTAACTCCCCAAAATAATCACTCTTGTCCCTTTCAATATGTTTCTGTTGCAATCGTTTTTTTAAGGAGGCAGCGCTGGGGATGAAAGCCAGATCCCGAAAATTCTAGGCAAGTATTCTACCTCTGATCTACGTCCCCAGCCTCAAGAGTCATGGTTTTGGTGAGGTTCCCCTCAGGACAAAATCCAATCAAACAATGATGAAATTTGAATATTCTATTGTTCTTCATTTGTTTATTCATTTCCTTAATTAAATAAAGATCTAGGAACTTGAGAGGGTTTCCTTGCCTTTGGGGGGAAACAGAAAGAAGGTGCTGAAGGCAGGTCGCGGAATGGACGAGGGCTTCCACTCCAGCCTAGTTGGGTATAGAACTGGCTCAGGTTTCTGGATGCCCAGATTCCTTTTGCTCTTGGCTAGTTGAAGGCAGAAGAATCATTGACTCTTCCCAGCTGCACGATGGAGAGTGTTGCAGAGCATAGGTCCTGGGCTGGGGTGGAAGAACGTGTTTATAGCAAGGACCTTGTTGGGGTCACACTTGCTGGCTGTCCCATGGGGGCTGATATGGGTGGCATCTCTCCACTGCAGAGGAAGTCATCTTGCTGCCCTTCTAGGGCTGGATGGTTCCAAGGGTTGTGTGTAGGACAGTGCTGGAAAGAGAAAGCTCTGTGCTTGTCGGCAGGTCTGCAGGGAAGAAACACAAAGTAAAGCTGTGTTTTATTGATCCTGCAGCTTG
Source organism: Rhizomys pruinosus (assembly GCA_009823505.1). Lineage (NCBI taxonomy): Eukaryota > Metazoa > Chordata > Mammalia > Rodentia > Spalacidae > Rhizomys > Rhizomys pruinosus. The sequence continues at coordinate 217,654 of VZQC01012641.1, forward strand.
GGAGGAGTGGGAGGTCCCAGGGAAGTCAGTGTTTCATGAGCTAAGTTTTAATGTATCTTAAAGATACATTTTACTGATTTACTTAGTTTTAAATTTTTTATTTATGTACTTTTACTTAATGTATGTGGGTGTTTGCCTGAATGTATGCATGTATGTGAGTGTGCCTATGTCATGCAATGCCCACAGAGGGTCTGGAGTTATGGACGTTGCTAGGTGCAATGTGGATGTTGGAGATGGAACTCAGGTCCTTCAGAAGAGCAACCAGTGCTTTTAACCACTAAGCCATCTCTCCAGCCCCCTTAAAGATAAATTTTAAAAAGAACTATTTAGTATGGGAATCCTAAAATATATATTTATCTTTCCTGCCTCCTTCCCTCCTTTATTCCATCTTTCCCTTTTTCCTTATTTGTTTGTATTTGATTTTTAAAATATTATTTTTTATTGTATTATTACTTGGTCTTTTTGAGACAGGGTCTCCCTGTAGCCCCAGCTGGCCTGGAACTCGCTATGTAGACCAGGCTGGCCTTGAACTCAGAGATCTGCCTGCCTCTGTCTCCTGAGTGCTGGAATTAAAGGTATGTGCTACCATACCTGGCCAAATATTTTATTATTTTTATTTTATGTGTATGAATGCGTTGCCTGCATGTATGCAAGTGCACCCATGTCGTGCAATGCCTGCAGAGGTCAGAAGAAGGCTCTGGGTTCCCCTGGAACTGGGGTTACAGACAATTATTAACCACCATCTGGATGAGGGGAACTGAATCCAGGTTCTCTGCAAGAACAGCCCGTGCTCTTAACCCCTGAGCATCTCTCCAGTCCCCTTGTTTTTGTTCCTTGAGGTGTAGTTTCATTGTGTTGCCCGGGATAACTTTGAACTCATTATGCTCCTACATGCCTCTCACCCAGTTCTTCCTTTCTGTGTTCTCTCTCTCTCTCTCTCTCTCTCTCTCTCTCTCTCTCTCTCTCTCTCTCTCATGTGCAGGTGTTCACTCTATGTATATAGGTGCAGAGGTCAGCATCAGACATCTTCATATATCACTCTCCACTTTTTAATTTAATTAATTTGTTTATGTGTATTGTCTGCATGTATGTACATGCACCTGTATTGTGCAGTGCCCACAGAAGACAGAAGAGGGTGTTGGATCCCCTGGAACTGGAGTTACAGATGGTTGTTGGCCGCCATGGTGCTGGGATTCGAACCCCAGTCATCTGCAGGAACAGCCCGTGCTCTTGACGCTGAGCCATATCTCCAGCTCCTCCACTTTATTTTTTTAAAGACAGGGTCTCTCATGAACCCTGGCGCTTACCATTTCTGCACACCTGGCTGGCCAGTAAGCTCCAGGGATCCTCTTCTCTCTGCTCCCCCTCCCCATCCCCTGGCCAGTACCAGGGTGACAGGTGTGGAAGTCCATATCTGGCTTTCACATAGATGCTGGGAACCCTAACTCAGGCCCTCATGCTTCCATAGTAAGCACTTTACCTACTCAACCATCTCTCCAGCCCTAGCCCCTACTTTCTTAAGAGAAACCTTGGGGACTTGAGTCTTCTCTGTGAGCAGTCACTGTTCTTAAGGTGAGTCAATAAGCCAGTGACAGCCCAGTAGCCATGTTCTCATATCCTGGCTCACCCTAGAACTCTCTGCCTTTTATAGTCTTTATATCTTGATTCTGTGTGGTTTTCCTTGTTTTGTGACCATTTATTAGTTGTCACTTTCTTTCCATGTACCCAAGCTGTTTACCTTCACAAGCATCCACTGCATGCTACATGTGCCATGGAAGAACAGGGGGGGACAGAGGAAGATGGCTACTCACACACTGCACTCAGATTTGCCAAAAGCATCCTGGATTTCCCACAGCTTTTCCTGTGGTACTGAAGCTGCACGCCTGCAGATGGTGAAAGACCCCCAAATGCATTTCCTTTAGGCTCCGTCAACTGTTCCAGTTAAGCTTGGCCTTAATAATTGGGGAAATTAATTCCAAGTTGAGACTTTCAAATCTTTTTTAAAAAATTTATCTGTGCATGTGTGTGATGTGTGTCTCTGCTAAGTGTGTACTATACATGTGCCGGAGCATGTGTCTGGAAGTCAGAGGGCAACTTTTTGGGAGTTGGTTTGTTGGTTCTTGCCTCCACCTCGTTTGCGGCAGGGCCTCTCTCGTTTGCGGCAGGGCCTCTCTCGTTTGCGGCAGGGCCTCTCTCATTTGCGGCACGGCCTCTCTCTCGTTTGCGGCAGGGCCGCTCTTGTTTGCAGCAGGGTGGTCAGGGTGGTCTCTCTTGTTTCTGTTGCTGAACTGCACAGTCCGAGCTAGATGGCCCAGGAGCTTCCGCAGAGCTCTGACTCTGCTTCCCATTTCCTCATAGGAATGCGGGATGACAGATGCATGCCGCTGCATCCAGTGATTCTTGAGGTTCCTGGGAACAAGCTGGGGTTGTCAGGCTTGTGTGGCAAGCACTTTTACCCACTGAGCTGCAAGCTTGCACCTTCCATCCTCCCTCCTGCCCTCCATTCCTCCCTTTAATTCTCTTCCATCTTTCCTCATTCCCTTCTCTGTTTCCCTCCCTCCCTCCTGCCCTCTCACCCTTCCCTTCCTTTTTGTCCTCTGTACCTCCCCATTCCCTTCCTCTCCTTCTTCTCCTCCCTATCTCATTTTGAGGATGAATTCCCAGGGAAGAAGAAGCAGATAGATCTGGGTGCCCTCAGCCCTCTCCTGAAGGTCAGGGTGGCAGGATGTTCCTTCTTCTGCCTGTTGATGACAGGTGACAGGGCTTTCTCTGTCACCCTCTCCTCCCCTCTGCAGCTTCCCTTATACCATGTGCCTCCTCCCAGGGGAAAGGCCCAACTGCAATTATGTGACAGCTCTAGGGGACACGATCAGAAGGGAAAGGAAGTTCATCAGTTTAATAGTCTCAAAATATCATTCCAGTTGCATAAACAAAAAATAAAACATAGTATTGACCCATGAAAAGCTTCCAAGGAGATAGATTCATGACCAACACTTGGAGAATGACTCAGTAGATACTGTACTCCATCACAGTCCTGTGCGCCCTGCCACACGTATGTACACATGCACGCACGCACGCACGCACATACATACACCTTTAAGCCATCTGTCCTTTGAGTCTCCTGCACAATGGCATTTTCGGCCTCTGTCTTCTGTCACAGTTACTTGCACACAGATTTTAGCTTCTAGAGAACGAGAACCTTGTCAGGTTTGCAGTACAGGACACAATGTCCTCAATTCTTTAATCCAAAACCCAAGGTTTGTTAAGTCTTTGCTGTGTGCCAGGTGCTGTGCTTGGCCCTGGAATTATGAAGATGAACTGCATGTGAATGCTTTAGAGTTCACTCTAGGTGAAAATTCTCTATAGAATTCAAAATGTCTGTGAGCTGAGTTGAGAGGAAAAAATTACCTTTTTATTTTCACAAATCTGTAACTGAAGATTCAGTGTTTCCTTTACTGAGCAGGCAGGGAATTGGCCAGAGTGATGTTAGCAGTGTCCATGGCCTTGTTACCAACAGAACTCAAGAACATCCATGCCTCCTACTGCTGTCAGTATTTAAAATACCATTTTATTAATTAGTTCTTTAAAGTTCTGGGAATTCTTAGATGCAACCATGGACTTTTTTGATGTGTTAATAAAGATGCGTGTGTATCCCCGCATCACAGATCTGTTCAATATTTTGATAACTGTATTTCAGCATGATGAATTTCCTCTATAATCCTCTGCATTTAAAAACATTGTTTGCAGAAGGAGTTCATGGGTTTCACCAGACTGCAGGAAGAGTTGGAGCACATCATCTTGTTGGATCAGCAGGCAGATGTTTAAATAATACCAGCAACGTGGCAAGGTCCAGGCTAATGATAGGAACCAGATGTTAGGGAGGCGCAGAGGGAGAAATACACCTGCTGCCTAGAAAACTCAAGCAAGTCTCTGCAGAAGAGATGCAAGGTCCCCGCCAGTGTCAGTCATGGTTACAATAGTCAGCATGAGTTCTGTATCTCTGTCGGGGATCTAAATGCTTTATGTCTAACATCTTAACACTTCTAACAGCTTCAGGAAGTAGTCACTTACCCAGGAGGCAAGAATCCTCATTTTAGAGATGAGGAAACGTAGACCTGAGGAGATGTATTGATTTGCCCAAAGTAATATAGTTAGAAACTGCAGATGCCAGACTGCACTCTGGGGCTGTGTTTTCTGCCTCCCTAAGTATGGAGGCAAAGCAGGAAGGAACACCAGGCTGGTGCCTGGGCCATATCTGCTTTTTCCTGGCCATGCAGACAAGGTGGCCAGGCCTGTGGAGCTGAGCAGCAGTCCGATCAGGAGAGAGAGGGACTATTGCTGGAGAAGTATCTATGAACACCAGGTCCTCTGGCCCAGAAAGTTAGGGCACAGGAGAAGTGCTGGCCAAAGTTGACAACATCATGTCCCATGGGGAGTGCTAGACATCCCTTTAAAAACCTGGGAGAAATAAGTTTAAGGAAAACTTTAAACTGATACTTAGATGTAGCTGCACACAGAAGCCCCTCTGTGCTTAAAATGGTTTGAAAGGGCTAGGGCAAATTTGTGAATGTCACAGTCATGTGACGCTGGGTCTGAGACTTGGGGGCATTGATCTCTGGAGGTGAGGCACCATCCCGGGACAGCTGTCCGCAAACACAAGCATGGTCCGATGCCACTCTCTGCAGGAGAGCTGAAGGGGAGCAAGTAACCAGGTTTTCCACAGCTTCCTTTTCTAAGACTCTCCCTGTGTGACTGATGTTCCAGTGGTTTATGCCACTCACAAGAGATTGTGTGTCTATCTGTCTATCTGCCTGCCTGCCTGTCCATCCGTCTGTCTGTCTGTCTATAGGTGCACCTGTTTGCATGTGGTGGTCAGAGAACAGCCTCAGGAGTTGTTCCTCAGGTACCATACTTCCCCCTTTAAGAAAAAAGATTTGGGGCTGGAGAGATGGCCTAGTGGTTAAGAGCGCCAACTGCTCTTACAGAGGACCCGGGTTCGATCCCTAGCACCCACATGGCGGCCGAGAACCGTCTGAGACTCCAATTCCAGGAGAACTCCAGTTCCAGGGGAGTCTGACACCCTCTTCTGATCTCCGCGGCATTGCGCGACACGGGTGCAAAACTTCCATGCAGACAGTACATTGATACACATACAGAAATAAATAAATGCCGGGCGTGGTGGCGCACGCTTTTAATCCTAGTACTTGGGAGGCAGAGGCACGCAGATCTCTGTGAGTCCGAGGCCAGCCTGGTCTACAGAGTGAGTTCCAGGACAGCCAGAGCTACAGGGAGACCCAGTCTAAAAAAAAAAAAAAGACCAAATAAATAAATAAAAGATTTATTTTTAACTATGTGTTTATGTGTGTGTAAATATGTGCACATTGAGTGCAGATGTCTGCAGAAGCCAGAAGCATTAGATTCCCTAGGAGCTGGAGCTATAGGCCTTTGCAAGCTGATGGATGTAGAAATGGTCCTCAGGAAGAGCAGTATGTGTTCTCAACCACTGAGCCATCTCTCTGTCTCTGGCTCGCTCCTTCCTTCCTTCCTTCCTTCCTTCCTTCTTTCCTTCTTTCCTTCTTTCCTTCTTTCCTTCTTTCCTTCTTTCCTTCCTTTTGAGACAGGGTCTCTTACTGGCCTGGAACTCTCCAGTAGGCTAGATTGGCCAGGATCCAGAGAACTGCCTGCCTCTGCCTCCCGGCAATGGGATTTCAAGTACAAACCACTATGCCTGGCTTTTTTACATGGGCTCTGGGGATTAAACTCTGGTCTTAGTGCTCGCTGGCCATCTTTCCAGCTCATAGGAGATGATTGTGTTCCTGTCACCTGTGCCCAAGGCCTCTGTGTGGTCATCTGTACCCAGGTCCAGAGGGACATCTATGTCCAGCCAGATGTCCATAGAGGCCCAGGAAGGAAAGCACACAGCCTGTATAGAGTGACTCCCACATCCCCTCTGATTATAAGACAAACAGGACAGTGCAGGTACCATATGGGAGCTGATGACTCTAAATTTAGATTTGTGATGTGACATTTTTATTGTAAAAGAAATGGAATTCCCAGGATAAATGATTTTTGGCAAAAAAAATCTCTTCTGGTTGAGAAAGAACAGAGGGAAGCAGGCTGGATGCTTCGAGACATCCATGCAGAGGACGCTACCCAAGACGTCCATGCAGAGGACACTATGCAAGCTCCAACAGGGTCTTCATCAAATCCCCATCTCTGAGGGGTTACCTGGCTTTGCTGATGAGAAAGCAGTGGTGGAAGAGGAAAATAACCTGTCTGGCCAAGACGTCCTTGCTCAGAAGTGGCCAAGCTGGACTCCAGCCCAGACCTACCTCCTTCCAGGCCCTGCTTGTCCTCCACCTGCCCTCCCAGCCACACCTTAACAGTGAAAAAGGCCTGGGATTTTGTTGACAGAAAGTGCCATGGGCAAGAAGACCTGAACCTTAGGAAAGAGCTTGCTTCCCTTGGAGGTTTTCCTTGGCCCCTCCCATCACCTGATTACTTACTCCCTCCTTCAAGATCTGGCTGCTGTTCCTCACTTAAATTCTCCAGACCGTCATCTGTCCGTAGATATACTTCCAGACTTTGACTGGCCTCCTTCCCTTTTTGACAACCCAGCAACAACAGTTCAAGACCCTGGGAGGTGGAGATGTATGAGCTGGGAGACAGAGGTAGCCAGCAGGACCAGCATTCAGATCCTGGCCCTGTAACTTTGGGCCGATGACTTAACCGCATCTTGCATCCGTTTCCACTGCTGGACACTGGGTATGTGGAATCCCAGTGAAGCCTTGCTTTGGCCTCTCCTAGGGATGGCATTGATTTGGAAGAGGTGGCCTAGGCCTGGTAGAAGTCTGTATGAATGGGGGTGAGGAACCCCTGGGACTGACTCACCCTTAAGAAGGCATGGAAGGAGTCCCAGGGCTGCACCGTATTTTACCTCACCCCTACCTTGGGTGGTAAGAGAGTTCATCTTGTTAGCTCGACAGTCTCTAGACTCACCTAGAAAATAGGCCCCTGAAGATGTCTGTGATGGAATTTCTAGATTGGGTTCATTAAGATGGGGGGACCAGCCAGGCATAGTGGCACAGGCCTTTAATCCTAGCACTCAGGAGGCAGAGGTAGACAGATCTCTGTGAGTTCAAGGCCAGCCTGGTCTACAGAGTGAGTTCCAGGCCAGCTGGGGCTACAGGGAGACCCTGTTTCAAAAAGTCCAAAAAAACAAAAAAGGTGGGAAGACCCACCCTAAACGTGGGGGCTGAGAACTGGTACAGCATGAAAAGAGAAACTGAGCTGAGCACTAGAAGTTACGTCCCTCTGCTTCCTGACTGTGAATGGAACTGACTAGCTGCTGCTGTAACTTTCCCATCATGGTAGACTGTACTCCTGAACTGTGAGCCAAAATAAACTCTTACTTTCTTTACTTGGGTTTGTTGAGGACTTGGCCACAACAACAAGAAAACTGTAATAGAGGTGGAAATCCTAGAAGCCATGTCTGCACTAGGGAGTGGCACCTGTGGGAATGCTGTGAAAAGAGAGACGTCCTCTCTCCCTTGTCCCTGAAGCACCCAGCCTGTGCTGGTGACCAGTTACTGGATAAATGCAGAATAAAGTCCCTCCCTTCTCCACCTCATTTCCTCATTCTTGGTGATGAGATATTTGCAAGGTGCCTATTCTGTGATGCCAGTCTTCCTGTAAGGTCTGCCAGACCTGTCCAGGTATTGCAGGTCCCCTCCCTGCTGGTCCATCCAGCTCTATCTACAAATCTTAACCCAGGGAGCCTCCTTCCCCAGGTTGCACTGTAGGAAAAAGATCCAACTCTTTCATGTTCTCCCTTTCCTCCTCTCCATATAGAATCATCCCTGTTTGCTCCGAGACCTTTTTGAAGAACCTGCCATTGTGTGTGCAGTCTTTCAAGCCAGACTGGAGCTGTCTGCCATCCCTTTCCCATGCAGTCAGGACTTCTAGTCGCAGTGCTTCCTCCTGAGGGTGGGTCACTTGAACTTGGCATCTGATTCTTGGATCTCAGAATCTCTTCCCAAGGTGCAGCTGCTCTCAGAATCAAATCTGTTCTCTAAGTCTTTCTGTTTTTTTTTTTTAATTTTTTAAATTTATTATTTTATATGTATGAATGTACTGTCTGCATGTAAGTAGGTGCACCTGTGTTATGCAATGCTGTGGAGGTCAGAAGAGGGTGTCGGATTCCCCTGGAACTGGAGTTAAAGATGGTTCTTAGCCACCATGTGGGTGCTGGGAATTGAACCCAGGTCCTCTGCAAGAGCAGTCGGTGCTCTTAAATGCTGTGCCATCTCTCTAGCCCCTGTTTTTTTTTTAATAGCCACAGAAGTTTTTATGAATTTTTACTTGGAACGGCAGAATAGAAAGCATAGTGGGGGCCTGAGAGTCCCACTCCCTCCCTCAGCCTCTCCTTTCTCATCTGAGCAGAGCATGAACCAATTTGTGTTCTGGGAGAGAATATTCTCAGCAGGTAGAGAAACTTGCCAGACACTGTTCAGAGAAAAAGACACCTGGAGCATTTTTGGAGATCTGTCTTCAAGATCTGTTTATACCATTCATCTGTCCCCTGTGCTCTGTGGACCCACAATATCGACAACTCAAAGTGCTCCCCTCAAGTCTCAGTACTTAAAACAGGGGGAAGATCTAACTTTCAACTCTGCAAAGATGAGATTTCCACTCACTGAGGATTTAGGACTTATAGGATATTTCATTCCATTTCTGTTGCTCCGGGTTCCCCCATTTTGCCACTTAGGAGACTGAATTTGGAGAAGTGGAAAGGCTTGGTAGCCAGCGTGACGTGGTCGGCGTCTGTTGCTGTGATAACACCGTGGCCAAATGCAACTTGGGGAGTAGAGGGTTTAGTGCATCTTACACTTCCAGGGCACAGTCCATCACTGAGGGAATATCAGGGCAGGAACCAAAGCAGAACTCATGGAGGAACGCTGCTTGCTAGCTTGCTCCCTGCTGTTCATGTTCAGCCTGCTTCCTGGTATAATCCAGGCCCACCTGCCTAAGGTTGGTACTGCCCAAGGTCAGCTGGGCCCTCCATCATCAATCAGTAATAAAGAAACTGCACCCCCCACCCCGACATTCCCACAGGCTGATCCAATCTGGTCAGTTCCTCAGCTGACGTTCTCCTTGTACAACTCTGGGCTGTGTCAAGTTGACAGAGACTTAAGTGCTGGTGAAGCAGGGTTCAGCCCCTGTTGTCATCCAGATCCGGATCCATCACGTGTGCAATCACTGTCTTCCTGTACCTTTGGCCCGTGGGTTTGCAGTATAATTGTGATACCAGCAACACAGCGTAGATTTTCACAAGCCTCCTCCAGACTGCCCAACTTCAACTCGGGAGCTGCAGGGCACTGGACTTTCTAGCCAACTGACTGCAAATTAAGGGGTTCCCACTACCCCTTGGGCTTGAAAATTTACCAGAATAACTGACAGAACCTAGGACAGCGCCACAGTCACAGTTGTCCTAAAGGATACAAATCAGGACCAGCCAAGAGACGCGCAGGGCAAGGTCCAGCAGGCCCCTACATACACAGCCTCCGTCCCTTAGGATGTAGCATTCCTGTTACCAAACTGGGGGTCACAGTATATACCTGGATAAATATATACCTAAATTCAGAATCTTGTCTCAAGTAGCCAGTTTAAACAGCCAAGTAATAGTAAAAAAGCAGAATAAAAGATTTATTAAATGTGGTCACATTGGAAAGAGGCAAAGACATCCAGTGACCCTTCCCCTCCTTTCCATCTTTCAGGATTCTGAAATGAGAGTAAAGTTTAAATAGGGGACAGGGATGGGCAGTCTGACCAATTCTGGTCAGGAAGTAGCACTGCCTACCATTGACCTATCTTGTCTGGGTTTCAGTCTCATCCTGAACAGTGGTGGTCTGACACATTGTTAGAACGCTGAAATCCCCTTACTGGGGGAAAGTTCCCCTCTGGCTGGTTCCAGGCTCCTAGCCCTTCTTCCAGCATGAGATTCCTAGGTAAATTCCCATTTCTTGGGGTCTTTTGTTTGCATAGTCTGATAGATTAAGGGACACAGTTGTCTCCTCAGGAGATCTTCATGTATGCCAGGCTGGTTGCACTCTCCTGATAGACACTGCGCATTTCTAGCCCAGGAGCTCCCCTGAGCTTTGGTGTCCTGAATTTCCATTATGTAGATATGATCAACTGAATCTCAATGTAGCCGAACTTCTCACCTGAGGCCAGGCTAGTAGCACACGGCTCAGAGCTCCAAGCCTCTAACTGCATGTTTGGTCTGGTATGACTGGCTCCCACCTGAGCCACCCCAGCCACCTCTTCAACATGAACCGTCTGGAGTTCTCCATGGGGCATCTTGTTATCATAGCTTCCAAGCTCCACCGAGAAGAGTAAAGACACTTCCAGTACTCGGGAAATCCCAGAGACTTTGAGGGACCCTCCCGGGGGACCAGAGACAAAGGCCATTCGTCCTACTTTATTACCCAGCCCAGCTCTGCTAGCTTTGACTTCTTGTCCATTTCCCCAACTGCTTACTCCATAAGGTGAGCTTCCTTCAGGAGGCTTCCAGGACTTGTCACCAGGTGACACCACCTAAGGTGAAAACGACCTGTGAACCATTGTCTTGATCCTCCCTGTCCTCAGCTGCCCCTTGGCTGCCTGATAAGTAACTCTGTGAGTAGAGACAGGGAAAATGTGATTTTCCTCCAATGGCTGAAGAAGGGAGCCCAGCCTCGTGGGCTCCTTTGGCTCCGCCAGGCTCCTCGCTCCTGGATCTGTTTTCTAATTCATGTCATTCTCAAATTGCATTTTAATAGCTTTTCAGAATTTTCTTATTTTCTTGTGTACTTCATAAAACATCTTAATCATCTTTGCACCCCCTTCTCCATCAGCACCCTTCCATAGCTACCCCCACCCCCAACCCCTGCTGGATTTCATGCATACTGTCACTTAAGGTCTATCAAGTCAAGTTAGTGTCCCCTGATGTCCCTCAGTGAAAGTTCATCTGCAGTGGGGGGGGGGGGCTAGTCGGCCTATCTAGAGTCACTCCCCTTAAAGAAGGTCAGCTCTTTCTCACCTAGTAGTAATTAGCTCTCTGAGAGTTCTTTGGCTAAGGCCTGCTGCCCTTTTCCATAGTTCTATCCTGGGTTTTTGTCTGTTTGAGTCTGTGTGGGTCTTGTACATGCCGTCATCATAGTTGTAGGTTCATATGAGCGGGGTCCCGGGAGCCTGGAAGACTCTGCTTCTACGACTATAAGTACCTTTCAGAATTTTCTAAGCACCCAGGGATTCTTGTCCTGCCCCCTTCCCACCTTCATGGAGAATTCATGGAGAAGTCCTGTTTGGGGGTAGATTAGATAACAAGGCTCTGGAAGCTTCTCTGATTAGCTGAAGGTGATGTGTCACCTGTCATGGAGGGGGTGGGGCCAGCCTGGCAACTAGGATTTGAAGCTAGGTGTTCCTTCCCTAGCACCAGCCAGTCTGACCTCGTCCTCAGAGCTCCTGAGTGAGGGATTTAATCAGACCCTTTTTTCTGTCCTACCGAGTGGAGGTCGAGGCTGTGTTTGGCTCCCAGCCTATCCTATTTGCCAACTAATGAGACAAATTGTGGGCCCCATAAAAAATTAAATAGCAGCTGCTTCATTTTCTTCTATCGAATTTTGAAATTACTGCAATCTCATTTGCACGGCAGCTCAAGGTATTGATATGTGGGCCTGCGGGGGTCCAAGGGTCCTTCATTTTAACCAGAATCATATGTTCTTTTAGATTGGCTGGGCTATAATATTTTGAGCAACCATTCATGAACTGAACCATTAGCCATGCAAATAGAGCACATGATTGCTGCTCACCCTGTTGGCTGCTAATTAATAATTCTGTACAGGTGGAGGCACTACCTGGATAATATCAGATATGAAACTAGGAGCTGAATAGAGCACCCAGCAAATTAGCAAACAGCCGAATCTGAATGTGTGCGGTTTCATAGTACCTATCTTTCAGCACTAAGAAAGAAACCCAGCACCAGCCTGGTTTTTTCTATTCTTTCATACACATTTTTCTGTTTTGTTTTGTTTTGTTTTTTAGCCTATAATGATAGCACAGCCTGCATTTTGACACTATAGAAAAGAAGACTTACCTGGTTCTGTGTCAGAGGTTTGGGGATTTTTTTCTATTTTGCAAGAAAAATAGACTGCAACAACAACAAAAAAAATGGGACTCTATTTCTGAGCAAACAAGAATCTATTTGGCATTTTTTCCTGTATGCATCTTAATTTATCCCCATATTTGACTGGTCCTAAACACCCGCTACCTCCATCACAACCGAAACACACCATTTCAACTGTAAATCTGAAATGAAATCTGCAAGTGAGAAGTGCCGATGCCTCAGTGCCCGTTAGTAGCTATGATTTGTTTGTTTTATTTTTTGGAAGCAGATCTGCTCCACAGCAGCACCGGCAACTCAGGAGAGAATCTCACATCCTTTTTGGCATTATCTCCCTTTATCAGAACTCCAGGTAGTGTTTTGGCTTAGACGAGAGCAAAAGATATTTGTTTGGAGGAACCAGAGGCATTTCATCTATCCATTTCTGATTCATCTCCATTTTAGTAAACCCCACCGACAGCATATTTATAACACAGTGTTTAGGATATTAAGTGGCTCCAGATAGGATGCACGGTTCATTATCAATCCCTACCAGGCGGCTGCTCTTCCCTCAAATCCGTCTGTGCTGTCCCCTCTCCTGGTCCCTGCCAGGCACTATTTATTCTCAGCATGTAGGCAATCTCATGGGAAGGAGGGTCATAAAGCACTCAGAAGCATCGCAGGTGTCACCAGCCTTTTGCCATAGCTGCAGACCTTCAGAGTCCTGGGTGGCTCAAAAGTAATGCTGCTTTTAGCCAGGGAGATGATTTAGGGAAGGCACTAAAGGGATATTATGTTATTTGCAGGTGCCTCTGTAGAATTTAATGCCCGCCAGAGCAGAGCTGGGCCTCTGCCACACACCCCCGGAGGAATCTGAAGTGCTTTGTCCTTTTGGGGATTCTGAGGACTGTGTGTGTCTAATTATTCCCACATTTCTCACCCACTCCCAATTTAACAGTCCTGTGCTGTAGAGTTCATTAAAAATACGATTTGTCTCTTGATTATTACTGTTTACTGTAGATAATGCGGAAGACTCAGAAATGTACAAAGAAGAATAGAAAACTCATCAACCAACCTTCAACCCCAAATAGCAAAGATGATACTTAGGTATATTTATTTTCAATTGATTTTTCATAAGCATTGTATCTTGTTTTCCACATTAAACAAAATAAAACAAAACCACTTGACTGTTGAGATGCCTGGGTGACCACTTGCTACCAAGCCTGACTATTTAAGTTCAATCCCACATGGCAGAAGGGGGAAGTTGTCTTCTGAAAGTTGTCTTCCAAGCTCTACACGCACACCATGGCACATGTGCATGCCTCTCTGTGTGTGTGTGTGTGTGTGTGTGTACACAAAAATAAATGTAAAAGTAAAAATTTTAAACATTCATAAGTATTATTTGGGGGTAATTAATACAAATATAGAGACTTGTCCCAAAGTCATATAATGTTTAGTGATTAGAAGATCTTTGCAAGTCAGGCATGGTGGTGCATGCCTTTAATCCCAGCATTTGGGAGGCAGAGGCAGGTGGATCTCTTGAGTTCAAAGCCAGTCTGGTCTACACAGTGGGATCCATGCCAGCTAGTACTAAAGGGAGACCCTGTCTCAAAAAGACCAAAAAAAGAAAAATAAAAAGAAGATCTTTGCAAATATAATGGTTTGGGAGCATTCTGTCACATGAGTGGCTCCTTAGCTATTTAATCAGCTTGAGCACCTCCTGGGTAAATGCAGCCAGACAAACATGTTTGGGAAACAAAGTGATGGAAATTTTTATACAAGGGTTTCTAGTAAAAATAACAATGGCTGCAAGTCCACCCTAGACTTTAGCCCAGAGTCGCACATCACAGCTGTTCTTGTGTTAGAAGGGCAACCCCAGTGTCAGCCCTTATCCAGACAGTAGTGTCTGTGGTAATTGACCTTTGTCCAGAGACGTCCAGTCTAAAGAGAGGGATAGACTTGCAGGCCATGCAACTTGGGGAAAGATTAAATGGACAACATTGGGAATGACCTCCGGCTGGTCACCAACAGGCCACAAGTGAGGACCACTTGTGAGACCTGGGCACACCCCAGCATCATCTCAGGAGCCAGACCCAGCAAAGACACTATAGTGCAGTTGATGAATAAGCCACAGAAGTCACACACGAGAAACAAAATTAACCAGTTTTGTAAAAGACAAAATAAGGTGATCCAACACTGACTATACTTGCCAAAGATATGGCAAGGATCGCCCCAAAGGACTGGTCTTCTAGCAACATGAATCCTGTCCTGGGGAGTGACCTCAGTCCAGGCTTCATGTGTTCTAGAGTCACTGCCATGAGAGTCACTTCTCTCTGTTCACTATTAACACACGTACCAAGAGCAAGGCTTGGGGTAGAGACCACTAGAAGAGTTAAGAACATTGGCATTTCTTTATTTCTCTGAATCTCACACAATCCAGCCAGTGGGTTGGGCTCTGCTCTGCAGGGAAGGCTCAGCGCTCACTCCTCCAGCCCCTTCCCCAGTCCTGAACATGCTTCAGGCTCAGCCTATGGCCCCTGAGTACATCCCCACATGGGCCCGAGGCCTCCCATCTCCACAGCTTCTGCAGCAGTGTCCACCTGCTTCCCCAAAGCCGCTTTCTTCTACTGGGAAAGACTACCAGCACCCCATATGTAGACCGCTCGGAGCAAGGTGCATAAGGAATAGGAAAGGGGCTGGTCTGTGGGGAGTGGCTGCCGTCTGCAAGGTGGCTGGGGACAGCCCATATCTGTGGTCAGTGGCTGCCATCTGCAAGGTGGCTGGGGACAGCCCATGTTACCTCTTTATCTTGATTTTTACATTTAGCCCCCATTGGTCTGTTGCAATAATTTCTATTTTGGTGTGTGTGTGTGTGTGTGTGTGTGTGTGTGTGTGTGTGTTTAATGTTTTACCCTGTGATATTTTGGGGATAATTTGTCAGGAAAGGAAGACACACAATTCTTTTTATGTATCAGAAGATTAGTATTTCCTTCAGTTTTGTTTATAGTCAGAAAAGTCCCACCAACTCTGAACAAGTCTGAATGAGTCCATGCAGCTGTCCTTGTCAGGGCATCCTTACAGTGCCCTGTGATTCCATGCTCTCCTTTCTGGTTCATGACCCCTGTGCATCTTTCTGGAAAGGAATTCTGGTGGTGATATAAGTGCCTACAAGTCAAGGCACCATGGCAGCAGTAGGCAGAGCATTGCTGCCCCTTGTGGAGGCAAGGTCTGCTTCCTCTGCAGTATGAAGGGACCTAGATGTACGATGTGTCCCCATGTCCGAGTCATCTCCTTGGTCATTTGTACTTCCTTGGTCTCATCTTCTCATCTATAAAATAAGGAAAGTTATAAACAAATTTTAAGATTACTTCCTGCAATTTCCGGCCAGAATTCCTATAACATTTCTGTTTCTATCTACTTGCCTATTGTGTAGTTTTCAGAATATTTTTGTAAAGTCTTAAATAGCCCTGAAAGGGAGATAAGTGATAATGCTTACTATTTAAAGTAAATTATTTAAATAAATTACCACACTGCGTTCAGATAAAAAGATCTGCTGGCACACATCTGGATGATTAGGGACCAGCATCCTAATGGTTTCTGCTTCTACCCAAAGCATCTGGATCTGAGGGGACAGTGGTGACAGGGACGCCTGGGCATGTCTTGGTGGCATATTAATGTAGGTGATGGAAGCAAGGATTTCCTCTAGATTACCACCCTAAAAGGAAACAAGGTGAGGGGCTGGAGAGATGGCTCAGTGGTTAAGAGCACTGAATGTTCTTATAGAAGACCTGGGTTCAAATCCCAGCACCCACATGGCAGCTAACAACTGTCTGTAACTCCATTTCTGTCCTCCTCAGGCATTGCATGACATGGATGCACTTAAACACATGCAGACATAACACTCATACACATGAAATAAAAATAAAGAAAAACTGTTAAAAAAGAAAATGCCAGGCGTGGTGGTGCAGGCCTTTAATCTTAGCACTCAGGAGGCAGAGGCAGGTGGATCTCTGTGAGTTTAAGGCCAGCCTGGTGTACAGAGCGAGTTCCAGGCCAGCTGGGACTAAAGGGAGACCCTGTCTCAAAATCCCCCCCCCCAAAAAGGAAAGCAAGATGAAAAAACATGGCTCCTTCATCTCGTTATGTGGCTCCTTCATCTCATTACGCGGTCAATCCCATGCTAAGGTTCATCCCTCAGTGGGTAAACTCATGGTGAACAAGGGCAGTCATCTGCGTATACTGCCTAGGTCTGCAGTGTTTTCTTCTCCATCTTTTATTTTGCAACCTGCTGCAGTCTGGATGTTCAAAGTCCCTCAGAAGCCCATGCATTCAGTCTTTATCTCCAGCTCCTGGCACTATTGGGATGTGGTGGGACATGTAAGAGGCAGGAATTGGTAGAAGGAAGTTAGGTCATAGCCCCTTAGGGGATATGAGCTCCAGATCCCCTCACCCACCCCTCTTCTTATTATCATGAGGTGGCCAGCTTTACTCACAATGACACTCCTTCCATAAAGTGCTTCCTTGAAAGCCCCAAGGCCAGCCACTCATGGACTAGAACCTCTGAGACTGTAAGCCAGTACAAGCCTTTTCTGTTTATAAGTCAATTGTCTCAGGTAATTTATCACAGAAACAGAGAGTTTACTAACATAAAGCCCTCCATCTCCCAACACACACATACAAAAGTCCCAAGAGCACTTCAGAAGGTAGAAAGATTATAAAGCTCCTGTACTGACTTAACTGCAGTTTGTGAGCAAACTATCAAGGTACGGGGTGTGCAGTACTAAAAAATACTGCTTGAAAGTTGTCACAATTAACAGTTGGATTTTCATCAAGTGATTGTGAGAACTAGTGGTATCAAATGATTACAGCATCTCTTGGGGATGTGATGGGATGAAACAAGACTGCGTATGCCAACTGTGAAGCTGTGTACATGTGGGAGACATGTTTTAGTATTGTCTGAAACCTGTTGTCTACAGAAAAGAAGGGAAATTCTGGGGCTGGAGAGATGGCTCAGCAGTTAAGAGCACCAACTGCTCTTGCAGAGGACCCAGGTTCCATTCCCAGCACCCACATGACGGCTAAGAATCATCTTTGACTCCAGTTCTAGGGGAATCCGATGCCCTCTTCTGACCTCCGTGGTATTGCACGACACAGGTGCACCAACCTACATGCAGACAGTACACTCATACACAAAAATAATAAATTAAAATTTTTTAATTAAAAAAAGAAAAGAAGGGAAATTTTAATTTTTAGAAAAACAGCAACATGGGCTGGAGAGATAGCTCAGTGGTTAAGAGCACTGGCTGCTCTTGCAGAGGACCCAGGTTCAAGTCCCAATGTCCACATGGCAGCTATCAACCATCCATAACTCCAGTTCCAGGGGATCTGACACCCTCTTCTGGCATCTGCTGACACTGCACAACACGACTATAACTACCTACATGCAGGCAATACATTCATATACATAAAATAAAAATGATAAATAAAATATTAAAGACAATAACACCAACAAACAGCCACATACATTCTAGGATTACATTCTAGATTTGTTTTTCCAACTACTCATAAATCGCCTTCCGGGGCATGTGGGTCTAAGTGCTCAGGGAGCATGTTACTAGATTTTATCCAGAAGACATTGGAAGGGCCAGATGTGGCTCAGTTAGTAACTCACCTAGCATTCAGGAGGCCCTGAGTTTGGTCCCCAGTACCGCATGAACCAGGTTTCGTGGTGCACACCTGCGATTCCGGCACCTGAGCTATAGACCCAAGAGGATTAAAAGTTCAAGGTCATCTTCAGCTACACCAGGAATTTGAGGGCAGCCCAGCACACATGAGACGGTACCTTAAAGGAGGAGGAAGAGTTTAGAAATCGTGGCATTGAGGAGCAGAAAGGAGCTGAGAAACTGTTTTCAATAAGGTATCGAAACTAGGAATTATCAAGTTATATGTCCAAGGTTACAGAACTAACAACCTTCATTATACTCAATAAGCATTTGTTTAGAAAAGAGACACATCTCTAAACATACCAACCCGTTTTCTAAAAATCTATCACATCTCATTTAAATGTCTGGACAACTGATGGCCCTAAAATTTACATCACCTGTAAAATTTCCCTCTGCCACCGCCTGCAGACAGAAGGAGCCCTGGCTCTGCTGCTGGCGGAGCTCAGGGCTCGCTTTGTTTCAGCCAGGCACAGACCAATGCTGTTGTTCTCTGCTATGATAGCACAGTTTGGAATGATTCTGTTACGTGGCTAGCCTTGCTTTCATGCGGCCATATCAGGAGACCGCAGTGAAAATCCCATTATGAGTTAGCTTTGTTATCGGTTTTATTGGAACTGAAACTGAGTGAAAGGACTTAGGAATAATTGGGTAATCAAAGCGAATTAAATCAGGAGGGGAAAAATATCAGTTCTGGCATCAAACGGGGACTGCTCTGACTTCCATATCTGTGGTCTTTATCCATTTTAATCAAGTCTAAATTATGCCATTAAGACTTATTTTTGCGATGTTTACACTTGCTTAGACATAGCAGACTTTATATTCATCTCTGGATATTTCTCAAAACATTTAAAACCCCTTCACTGTTTCTTGGGAAGTGTTACCTAACTTGATTAGCATTCAGATATTCAGTGTGTGAACACAGGGCGGGGTGCTCCATGTAGTTTCTGGGAAATGCGATCCAGATGCTGAGCTTTCAACCCATGCAAATGAATTCTCATCGAACACTTACTGTTGTGTCTTAGAAAACCAGGTTTAAGCAGTGTCTCATTAGTCTATGTCCATTATAATAAATAACATATCATACTCCTGGGATAGCAGAAACATTACTATAGTAACTAGCCATGTCTGGATTTCTTCTTTTCCTTTGCTATATTTCCCAGGGGATACTGCTTTTATAGAAAAAAAACCTGTTTAGCCTAATAAATGGCAACAGTCGTCACTTTCCTTTCCAGATATTCTTTAACCATATAACTGATAATGCATTGAATTAGCCACTAAGTGCCTTTGTTCTTGCCCCGAGCTAACTGCTTATCCCAAGACCAAACACCAACATCGTCCACAGGACCTGGCTAGTGTCTCAGAACAGAGGCCATGGCTGTCCATGCACTGAACACTGCTTGCCCAGGCATTTCCTCTCCAAGTGGAACTCTTAAAGAACCCTGAGTTTGGTTCCTCAGAGGTCTCTGTGTTCCTATGAACTGTTTGATCGCTTAATGCTTAGGTCAAGAGAAGAACTCTGTTAAGTATCTGTTGTTCAACTTTAACAGCCATGTTCAAAATGACAAATTAAGAACACAAGTAGGCTTGAATATCTTGAGGTTAGGGTGGTACTAGGAAAAACAGGTGATTGCCCCTATAATGAAACAGTATGTTTTTACTCTGGGACTAGCCTAATATTAATAGCATAGTACCTTGAAGACATCAACTATGCAATTATTATCTGCCACTTCCGGCTTTGTATATATTTACATCTCACTTATATCCCAGGAAGTAGAGATGATTCTTAGAATACTTCTTTCTTATATAATGAAACTCAAGACAGAGAGGTTAAGAAACTTACCTAAGATTACACAGTTAGAAAAATAGCAGATCTTGAATTCAAAACATGTGCTCCCACTCTACAACCTATGCCCTGAAACGCCAGCTACATCATTTCAAGTAAATATGCTGTCAGTATCCTGACACAGTTGAAGTATTGAAGGCAGTGTTTTGGCCAACCTTTTTGACTGTGATCACTGAGAGAAATAGAGATCACATTGCCAACAAGCATGCTTCCACAAAGACAAGAAAAAGCCACACAAAACCATCTGTACATCTACATGTAGGCTGCATTCTATTTCACTTTATTTCTAAAGAGTGTTGGTGGTAGTCAGTCTTGAGATAAAGGTCCCTGCCTGGGAGGCTGAGGCAGGAGGATCTCAAGTTCAAGGCCTGCCTGGGCTACAGAGTGACTTCAAGCCTTAGTAAGATGCTATCTCATATAAAAAAATTTTTTTTTAAAGATGCTATCTCAAAATAAAATGTAAAAGGTGAGCTGGAGGTGATAGAGTTAGTGATAGAGTTCTGGCCTAGCATGTGTAAGGCTCAGAGATCAAACATTTAAAAACCCAGACAAATCAGAACAAAAAATACTGGTTATAACCCTTGAAATTAATTTTTCAAGGTCTATATAAGGTCACAACTTACAGATGAAAAAAAAAAAAAAACCTAGTGAATAAGGCTGAAACTGGCTGTGAGGCCCTGCCATCCCAGATCCCAGCATGCCTTGGAGGCTGAGGCGGAAGGACCACCCAAACTTCTGAACATTCTGGATGTAAACTCACTGTCCCTGTTGTTTGTTGGATGTCTGTCCCTAAGCCCCCATCTCTTCCATGCCTAGCCCTGTTTGTTGACAGAGTAGATGATGTACACCAATCATAATTTTTCCTTCCCTATCTATTTTGTTAAATGCCTTTCTCCCCTTCTTCCCTTTTTCTTTTTAAAAACAATGCTGAAATTTTTCAAAGCATGGAAATTATTTGTCCTGAAACACAGGTCAAAAAAACACTTGATGATCTCATATTTCACAGAAATGTTTTAAGAAAGATCTGTATAAAACAAGTCACATTTTCCTAGTGATTTTATGATTTTAACTGCGTGCCTCTGTCTCCTGCCTTTTCTGTCTCAAGCTGGTTATGGGGGCTCCTCCTCTTCCCCTGAGGTCTCCCCTGAGCCACGTGGCTCTGTCCTCTGCAATCGGGCTGGTTTGCATGGGCTGTGCCTTGGCTCCTTCTCTGTGGGACTCGGGCAGACCTGATTAGTTATCACCCCTGTTGGTGCTGTCTGAACTTCCCAATGTCAGGCGAGGCAGACATTGAAGCTAGAAGCTAGATCCTGGCCATGGCTCAGGACAGATCCCCTGGCCATGGAGAACCTCTGGGGAGGCCACCGTGGAAGCCTCCAACACTCTGAACTCTTGTGCAATCAAAAACTAGCGAGCTGGCAGGCAGGACAGAGGCATGGACAGGCCTGATGTTTCATCCACTGCAAGGTGGCTGGACACAGCACACTGGTTGCTCCTGTGCTAACAGACTGCCCATGTCCAGAGCACTGGGTTTTTAATATTGGCATTAGATACTGGCTTTATGTGCTTAGTAGCTGTAACTTAACATGATGGCTTTGATGTTGCCCCTTTCTCCTCTTTCCATTGCTCATCCCTTGATGTAGACACAATACCAGCTCAGATGGTTTATGGACATTGATCTTATCCTGGATAAGACAGGATGTCAATACATGTGTTCATTTAGAAAAATAAGTCCAGGCCATTCTAAGACTGTGGGAGTTTTGAAGTGTGGGAAGCCGAGGGTGGTAGGAGCAGAGATGTGTGTCAGCAATGAGCTGTTTAGAGAGTCCCTCACGCACAGGTCCCAGCACAGCATTGTTCATTTTAGTGGGTGAATAAACTTGCAGAGTTTTAAACATTGAAAGATCTTTAGAAGATTTTTCTATTTGGAACAGAGGGTTCCCACCCTGGTTAAACATTTCTTGAAGTACAGAGACAGTTGACTGATTAGATGGTTTATATTTATAATCAACGTTACCCACGTCACTGGTGCTGAGGAATAGGCAGGCTTTAGCTTGTTCGAAGATGAACTTGGAATGCTTAGATCAGTGCGCAGAAGAGCTTGGGTGCTCAAGAGACTCCAGCAAGCTCACCACATATTTCTCTTTCCTCTCTGACTCTCGAAGGTTATATGCAGTCCAGTGTTCAAGACTTACTCCGTCTCACGCAACCACCGTCAGGGGTTAGGCTATGCTCTCCTCAAGAATATCTTTAACATCAGAAACATACTGTAGAGAACTGCTATGTCAAGACATGCTTGATGGATGACTGCCTGGATTCCTGGGTGTCTTAGGTGACCACCCAGGTTCCCTGGCCTCTTCCCAGGGTCAGCTTTGGGAACCCATGAGAACTGTTGTGTCCAGCCAACAAACACTCTAGCACTGTCGTTGGCTCAGCCCCACTTTAACATATGATGACTCTCAAATGTTTAAATGTGTTGTTTCCCCCAAAGAATCGAAAGCATCAAAGGAATGGGAGCTATTTTCAAACTGAAATATAAGGAGAAAAGGCCAAGTGGAGATACCATTGTTGGCGATAAGAGCACTGGACTGAGACTCAGAAGCCCCCGGTTGGAGTCCCACACGCAGTTAACTACTAGGACAACTGCACCCATCCCTTAGCCTTACACCCCTTGGCTACAGGGGTCGGATCAGTGACCTTGTAGGTGATTTGAATGCCAACCCTTGAGTCTACAGAAATGCTTTGGTGGAAGCTAGGCTTGGGGTCGCTTTTAGTTCTACTTCATACCTGCTTAAACTTTTGCAGACACAGCCCCTTCTTTCTCGCCCCAGTACCCTCTCACTAAGGAAATGCACACAAAATCAATTTTTATGTCTATAACCTGTTTCTAACCCCCATAGACCCATCGAGCAGTTTACAGAGAAATGGAAACCCAGCCCTAGCTCTAAATTGATTTGGTTACATTTGATACACTCTTCCTTTCTAGAATATGACTTTTCAGTTATAATAGCCCCAAAGATTGCTTTCACACCTCTTTCACTTTTATGATCCTTTTCAAAGACTTCTTATGTTGTTCACAGTAGAACTGTCTGGAAGTTTCAGCAGATTCAGGAGTAACCAAGCCAGAAATGTCAAGATCTCATCATCAGACATGGGCCTGATACATTTCTTTGTGTGAAGAGAGTGCCACTCTCAACCCCTGTTATTCGCATGGATTTGGTTCAGGGAAAAGAAAGACAGGGGATCCTGGTATCTGCTGGAGCCAGAGTCCAGACCACAGCTGTGCCTTTGACTTGATCTGGGCACACAACACTGGGCAAGAAAACCAGGGCCAGAGATGATGATGCTACACCCAAAAGGGAGGTGTTGGTGAGGGACGGCCAGTCCTGGCAGTCTCAGAGAGGAATACAGGCTTTGCTCCCTTGTCCAGACCCAGGACCCAGGCACTAACTCTGCCTAATGAATGGGCTGCATACTTGAACCCAAGGTTCACGGGAGAAATGGCCTTCAACGGAAGCAAGGATAGTCAATTTTCCCATTATTCATGTTGGAAATACCTGAGCACTTTAGGAAGCCTGTATGAGTCTGAGTTCTCCAGAAAAACAAACTAATAGACACATGTCTGCCCATCTGTCCATCCGTCTGCCCCTCCATCCATCCGAGGGTCCATCCATCTATTCAGCATCTGTATCTCCGGGAGACACGAGACCTAGTGTAGTTCTAGCTTAAGTCCAAAGGTCCAGAAGAGCCATAGGAACAAGTCCTGAGCTGAGTCCTGCTAAAGGCTGAAGAGCTGTGCCCTAGCTTGAAGACCAGTAGCTGGGAGAAAAGGTTATCTTCCTACTCCTTTTGTTCTGTCTAGGCCTTCAGCACTGGAGAGGCCGCTCTGCACTGGGGAGGGTGAGCCCCTCTTCTTAGTCTTGAGTCTTAGATTGATCCCACCCAGATGCATGGCACAGATAGTCCCAGAATAATGGGAATAGTGTCTGGGCACCCATAGCCCAGTCAAGGTAACATAAAATTAACCGTCATGTAGTATCCTGCACATACACACTACACTCTGGATTGTCTGTAGGAGGAGCAGCCAGGGGAGGATGCTGCTGAGCACTGACTGAAATGGAGTCCTTCCTGTCCTGCTCCCCAGCTGCTCCTAGTCCTCCCGTCACATATGTCTGAGTTCATTCTAAGATGCACCTCTGCCCTCCAGACCGTGACCACTTAATTCTAAAGCATAAGCAGAATTTGAAGGATGGGAAGGAAATAGGTTTGGGCTTTAAGAAAGCAGATTCATGGGGTCGGAGAGATGGCTCCGCAGTTAAGAGAACTGGGTGTTCTTGTCGAAGACCCAGGTTCAAATCCTACTACCAACATGGCAAGTCCAGTTCCAAGGGATCCGACACCCTTCTCTGTTCTCCTCAGGGATTGCACAACACAGGTGCACTTACACACATGCAGGCAATACACTCATGCACATAAAAGTAATAAAATATTTGAAATGAAAAGAAAGCAAATTCATTAGGATGAGATGATTTAAGTGGGCCTGTACACAAATTATTTTCTACTCCTAATTCCTCCCATCAGCCCACTCCTTAATGGGAACATTATCAGATGGGACTGATCATTACAGAGGGACACTAACAGGGCTCTGCAGAAAAATGGCTTGGGCTGGAAATTGATCTGCTAAAGGATGATTTGAGGGGAAGACTCTGAGATCTGGTAGCCCTGGAAAGTTACCATCTCACTCAACAGGAGTAGTTATCCAAACGAAGCATTTTCTCTTGTCTATCCTGTCTTCCGGTGGCTCTCTTTGCACAACTTGTTTTTCCTTCTGTGCCAGTGGCTGGATCTCTGGTCAACAGTGTTGCAGACTGTCAGCGCAGCTCATGCTGAGAAATGAAGTCACGTTAGCCACAGTTAGAGGGAAGCAGAGAAGAGAGTCCAGAGTCGGGCTCATGAGCGGCTACTGCCGCTCTCCCACTGTAACTTCCATGAAGCTCTCATCATTTTTTCATTAGCACAGGGATGATTTTCCTGATGGAGTTAGTCATCTTTCAGATGGGTCTTCAGCCTGCCCTCTGAAAGAGAGCAGCTTTGTGGCCAAGGACAGGGTGCTGGAGCAACTCTGAAATCAACAGTGCTGAATGTTTCATAGTAGGGATGACAGGCTAAAAAGGGTGTGTTAGGAGAGCACAGATTCTTGGCCAAAGCCCGACAGACACCTCCCCTTACCCCATATTGGTGAGGAAGCAAAAGGGCTGAGTCTTTTGGAGTCGTGACATGGGAGCCAGTTGTAGAAAGATAAGGAACGTCATCCACTCTGGTTGGGAGAAGACAAGAAGGTGAAGAGTGCTGAGAGAGAGAGAGTGCTGCAGGGGAGCTTTCACTTCTCCATCTGTGACATACATATGCTTCTGGCCATTAGTGTCCTGTGCGGTGGTGTGGGAGGGATGATTGCCTGGTGGGTCTAGCAGACTAGTTGGCATGCTGTTCATTCATTCATTCATTCATTCATTCATATAACCACACAACATCATTCACCCATCCACCCATCTGTACATCCACTCATCCATACATGTAGCCATCCATCCATCCACACACCCATCCATCCATCCATCATTCATACACACATCCATCCATCCATCCATTCATCCACACATCTCTCTACTCATCTGCCCATCTATTCACCTGTCCATCTACCTTATCTATTCATGTATCTGTCCATCCACTTACCCACCAACTCTCCACCCATTCTACATCCATCTATACATGCGCACACCCATCTTTCACTGGCAGCACTTGTAGAACCGTCACCATGCACTACAGGCAGTGCTGGGTGCTGAGGAGATGAGGAACATCACATCTCCCACTTGGGCTTTCACAGTCCAGCAGAGGAGGCAGGTAAATGGACTAACAATCATTGTCAGAGTAAAGAAAACTTTGAAAGATGAGCGTGAGCTGCCCTCATGGGAAGAGAGACCTCCTGTTTAGACTCCAAGGAAGCTTGGGTTGTGTGGATGTCTTTCCCTGAGCCCAGGGTGTAGCAGTGGCAGTTAAGTCCCTCCCCCGGGGTTTAGGTCTCCCCACCCACATCCAGGTAGCACCAGCATGCTGCATGTGGCTTCTCCTCACTCCTTAGCTGCAGTTATCCATTTCCCCATGTTTTCCTCTATTATGAAAGATTCTTAGATTTCTTTTATCTTAAAATATTTTAGTATGGGGGGGTGTTTTACTATACAGTCCAGGCTAGCCTGAAACTCGCTGTGTAACTCAGGCTGGCCTCAAATTCACAGTAATATGCTCAGCCTCTGTAGTATGTGGAACTACAGGCTTGGACTATCATGCCTGCTTTTATCTTAACATTTTATACAACAGTAGTAAAAATCCTGCCTTGATCCTCTTTCAAGGATAGCTGCCTCATGTTCTGTTCACAATGAGCCTCCTGATCGAGAAGTCCACACTTACTGTCACTCTTCCCTCTTTGAACATCAGCAGACAAGTTCCCTCCAGCCCCTAAAGATGCCTGGCTAGGGCTGGAGAGATGGCCTAGTGGTTGAGAGCTCCGACTGCTCTTGCAGAAGACCAGGGTTCGATCCCTAGCACCCACATGGCGGCTGAGAACCATCTTTAACTCCAGTTCCAGGGGAATCCAACACCCTCTTCTGACCTCCGTGGCATTGCATGACACAAGTGCACCAACCTACATGCAGACAGTACATTTATACACATACAAAATAAAATAAAATTTTAAAAAAGAAAAAAAAAGGTGCCTGGCTAGGCGTCCTCTGCCTTGAGGAACAGATGCTCTTGACCTTTGCTTAGCTGACCAGTGAGTGAAATCTGGCACACCTGTCCATTCCTTCCTTCCTGAAACTTCCCAGACCCAGGTTCACCAGCAGGCCATCCTTCACAATGGCCCTTAAGTGTCCACGTCTATGCCTGGTGTCCC
This sequence comes from Rhizomys pruinosus, assembly GCA_009823505.1. NCBI lineage: Eukaryota > Metazoa > Chordata > Mammalia > Rodentia > Spalacidae > Rhizomys > Rhizomys pruinosus. Next base: position 244,308 of record VZQC01012641.1, read on the forward strand.
CTTCATTAAGTGTCCTCAGCTGCTCTCGTTGGCACACTGCCATAATCCTGGGTGTGTGCCACCTGTAGCTTCGGTTGCTACGTGGGCATCTCAGGACCCTAAGGTGCTTCTAATTCATTCTCCAGTATGCCCTCACACATCTCTGAGAACGAGCCTGCTGTCACCCATGCTGAGCCCCTCCTCCTCCTGCTGCTGCCCATTCTTCATCTCACTCTGCCACCCTAAGGGCGTAGCACCACCATCTGTCTTGCCCTGTGTGTCAGGTCCGGGGAGTATCCTAAGAGCCTCTCCTCTGACTCTCTCTGCTGACCTGGTTCCTCTCCTATCTAGTTGGCCACCTTTTGTGACTGTGGCCTTCGTGTCTCTGGTGACCCTCTCCATTCAGTGCCCTAGGCCTCTTTCCATTCCCTTCTGGATTGAAACAGTAGCCTTGAAGTAACGTGATTCTCATGAGCTGGCTCAGGCAGCTATGGAGGAGTCACTGGAGAGCTTGGTAGAAGTGTCACCACTGGTGTCCCCCCCGGACACCAAAGACAGCTACTTCATCTGGGCCTGGGAGCCACTTTGGGTAATTTCCTGCCTACTGCTGGCCATACTAGTCTTCCATATAGGTTTCAGAGAAGTGGCCTTAAAATTAAAATCCTGACCACACCCCTGTTGAGAGCTTATAGTCTTTCTGCCCGTGTTCCCCTCCCCTGCGTCAAGGCCAAGCCACAGGACCCTACCTTCATCTCCTTCCTTTGCCCTCAGTGCCCACCTTTACTCCAGGCTGGTAGAACCTCCTCTTTCCTGAAATAGCTCAACAGTTGCCCATCTTCTTACAGTGTCCTCTCCCTGCCTCCCTTCCCTCCCCTCCCCTCTACCCTACCTCTCCAGCTTGTCTCCCCCTCCCTGCTTTCCCTCCCCACTCTGTCCCCTTCCTCTGCCTCCTCATCCCCTGTGTCCCTTCCTCCCTACGCCTGCCCCATTCCCATGGCCGCTTCCTCGCTGCCTTCCGACCTGAACCCGTAGTGCCCCATCTCCCTTCTGGCTGACGTGTCTACTCTCCTAAGGACACAGCTGGAGGCCTTCCGGAAGCTTCCCCCATCCTCTGGGACAGCATAATTCTCTTGCCTTTCTGTGGCCCCTCAGCAGCATACAGGGGCCTCATCCCAATACAGTTAGAACAGAAACTGGTTCTCTCTGACGTACAGACAGAGAGAGAGAATGACTTTTCCCTCCAGGCTGCAAAAAATGCCCCATCACTTTAGTTTCAGGGCTTGTGGCATCTGTGCTATAATGAGATTATGAATTCTGTTGCTGCTCATTCAAACAATTCAGTTCCATCAAGAATATGCATCTGTTTATTTAAAAGGACCCACCATGAGAATGTACATCCTTCCAAAGGAAAATCATGACACAGCTCACTGAGGAAGCACTTGACCGTATGCAACACGTTCCCTCAAAATGCACGCATGAAGCCAGCTCATAAGGACTCTCCAGTGCCCCTCTGCTGGACAGGCCCTGGTGATGCCTAGATGGTGGCTTGTTGATTTGATCAGAAACTGGTACTTGAGTACAGTGTCCTGTGCACACACCTCCCAACCCTCCCACCTTCCGTCTTAGCTGACCCCTCACTGCACACTTCCTCATCGTCTCTGCACAGAGGGAGCTTGGACAATGACCCTGGACACCCTGCCACCACTGCACCCAGGTTGAGAGATTTTTAGCACTGTGACCCTAACAAAGTGTCCAGAGCCATGAGGCCAGTGGGGAGGGAGTGTGAGGGTGACACATGCACAGAGGGGAAGGAGTGTCACCCACGGCAGAGGACCTTTAGCAGCCTGGGGTGTCAAAGGGGAGTAGGATCTGACTGGTCCAGCATCCAGGCATCGGCTGGAAGCAGGTAAGTCATCCAAGAGCCCCAGATATGCGCACTGCCTTCTGAGTCTAAGCCGAGACTACTGCTGAGCCAGCACACTGCTGGGAGAGGGAAGATGAGCTCACCAACCCCATCTCCACAGAGTTATGTGTATGGCTCTTTGCACTTGCTCAGTAAGTGATTGTGGACCAAATTTCCTTGCTTTGTAGAGAACGTGATTAGGCTGCCTGTGCTGGGCTTGGGAGAAGTGGCCACCTGTTCCCTTGAAAGCACATTTGGAACATTGTGGAATTAGAAGATCCTTCCTCATCCTCGGCCTCTTCTATCTAGTAAAGTCCGTGTTGACATATTTGTGCTTTTGGTTTTATTGGTAAGGCTAGAGTGGCCCAAGTTATGTGATGTAATACAGTTCCCAGAGAACATATTCAAGACACTTTTTTCTCTCAATTAGGATTGGATGACCTTCAGGTGTGTGGCGACCCGGGTGTCCCAGAAAATGGCTTCCGGACACCTAGTACAGGAGTGTTTATTGAAGCCTCTGTAACCCGATATCACTGCCAAGACGGATTCAGGTTGAAGGGCTCTACAAAGAGACTGTGTATGAAATATTTTAACGGGACCCTAGGCTGGGTCCCAAGTGATAAACCCACCTGCGTTCTAGAAGGTAAAGTGTTCGCTGCTCTGGGAAAGCCAGACGTGTGGCTTGCAGGGGTGTGGGACTGTGGGACACTCTGGAGGGGATGATCTAGTCTGCATGATGAATGTGAAACAGTCTTCTTTCTCTGTCGTTTATAACCCAATTTATCACCAGTGCAATGGAGCACCTCAGTTCACACGGGGAGATTTGTTAGACTGCTAACTCACACTCGTTCCCAGGTGACTCAATGAAAAGTGCAGTAAACATTTTGGTACAGAAGCTGCATAGAAGATAGATGTGACTCAGAGGATTAAATCAATTACTACTTATCAGTTCCGTGTCTAGGAAAGAACAGGCAGCATAGATTGACATAGAAGACTTTTATTCCTAGCAGTTATCCCCAAATCTATTGTTGATGACAAGATTCTCATTTGCTCTAGCAATTCCCCTAAATCTGTTGGCTGAAACAACTTTTTGTGTTTTGTGTTTTGTTCTGTTTTCACTCCATAGACAGAGTTCTAAAATAAAATGTATTGTGTTTAACTAATTGCAATGCCAAGAGGTTGATTTTGTATCTCAGGGCATCAGTAAGGCTGACGTTACAGTAGGCATGGATCAAGAGTTAACCCAGGACATGCAGACCTGTTCTGTTTCATTGCATGCATTAGTAGTTGGCTTTCTTACTGACTTGACTTTGGGAGGGAGCTTTCATCATGATATGTCAATGGTTATTGTGACTTAATAATGCATATTCCTTTATGTAACTTTAAAAAGTTATGTGCTGTGTGGGGTGATGTGTTTGTGTGTGGGGAAATCTGAGCAGGTGCGGGCAGAGGCTTCAGATCTCCCAGAGCTGTAGTTATAGGTGGTTGTAAGCTGCTGGATACGGGTGCTAGGAATTGAACTCTGGTCCTCTGTGAGAGCAGCAGATGCTCCTAAGCACTGAGCCTTCTGTCCAGCCCTCTCTTATGAAATTTTTAAAATAATTTAATCCGACGAGCACTTTCTTTTATGCTTTTTCTTTTTATAGTATTTTTTTTATCTTTTATTGAGGTTTTGTGCATTTCATACATCACCTCTCAGTTCAATCCAGACTCATTTCCCCCTCCATGCCCCCCTGCCCCTACCAGGTTCATGCAGTCTGCCATACATGTCCTGTTTCCCCTTCTGAGTATTTTCAAAGTTTTTCAAAGAAGAAGATTATTTGGGGGGGGGGGTGAAGAACTCTACTGCTTCAGTCAGTTCCCTGTCCCAGTTCTTTTGCTGTTGTTGTTCCCTCCAATCCATATTGTTTCACCATATGCATTTATGTATGTCACACATGTACTAAAATCATGTCCTCTGAAAACAAACTATGTTATTTCCAAATCATATTTTGGAATTCACATTTTTCCCTTTTAATTTTATATTTCTCTAAAATATGCAAACATACCCTCCACCCTTGTACCAAAATTATAAAGTCTAAAAATAAGTAGTAGTTTAATTCTAGAGTCCGTTAAGGAACTCACATTCTAAGAGCACAGTTGCTTTTAGATAAAGAAAAATATAACAAATGTTACTCAGTTTGCCTTACTTGATGCTAGCATCCACAAATGAGGGATACCATTCATCATTTGTTTTTCTGGGACTGTGTTACCTCACTTGGCATAATAGCTTCTAGTTCCATCCCATTTTCCTGCAAAGTTCCTGATGTATCTTTCTTTACCACTGTATAAAACTCCATTGTGTAGATGTACCACATTTTCTCTATCCACTCGTTGGTTGAGGGGCACTTGAGTTGGTTCCAACTCTTTGCTATTGTGAAGAGAGCTGCAATAAACATAGCTGTGCTTGTATCTATCTCTGTGGTTGGATGAGTCTTGTGGGTACATACCCAGGAGTGGTATGACTGGGTCAGGTGATAGGTCTCTTATGCTTTTTCTAATAGAAATTGCAAAAGATGGTCCTAAAACCAGACCCTGGGTTTCCAAGTGACTGCATTCTGGTCTTGGTGTGAGTAGTAAAAACATTTGGGAAAGTTTGAGAAGAATAGATACTGCCAGCTTAAGCACAGTAATGTTTCTTTTTTTTTTTTTTCAATGTTTCTTTCAACCTTAATGTTGATACTGCTAGCCTTTGAGAAGTCTGTTTGCAGAGGTGGTTGTATCTTGATGCTGGAGAAAATCACTATTGCTGGTGTAAACAACCCTTGCTCCCAGCGGTTGGAAGTTGTTGAATTACTTTGTTTCTCTTGCCAGGAGGTTCTTAGAAAGGCTAAAAAAAAGTTTTGTAATGGTGATAATAATGTATCACATTTTATAGGTCATTAAAGTTTTGAAATTTAATTAATTTGTTTTTATGTATGTTCTGCCTGAATGTATGTAAGTACACCCAAGTCATGCAGTGCTGGCAGACAGAAGAGGGCTTTCGGTCTCCTGGAACTGGAGTTATAGATGGTCGATAGCAGCCATGTGGGTGCTGGGATTCAAACTAGGGTCTTCTGCAAGAGCAATCATTTTCTGATTGGGAAACTGAGGCTTTGAGAGGTTCGTTCACTTCCTCGAGGCCCCACAGTTTATGAGGAAGAATCAAAACTGAAACACATCCTAATATTGCCAGAATCATTAGGACCTGCTGCTTGTACCTCTACTAAAAATCTGCAAGGCAGAAGTTGGTAGGGAAACAGGTTTGTTTAGGACCAGCCCTGAGGAGAGTGCAGGTGACATCTCCATCTCAAATCTCCCTTGTCAGAGAGAGCTGGAGTGCACAGAGTTTTAAGGGGCACAAGAAGGTACAGTGAGATGGGGAGCCCAGGGGTGGGGGAATCCCTAGGCTCTGTGGGGCCCTTCTCTTCCTGAAAGGCCTTCTGGGTGTGGACTTCCTGGGATAGCATCTGTATTTTCTTTTAGATCAACTACTTCATATGACCACAAGGAGAGGAGGTGGTGTTACAGAGGACATAAGGGGAAGAATGGATGTTAGCTGATTACAGAAGGCGGGGCAAGGGATGTAACTCAACTGGTAGAGTGCTTGCATAGCATACACAAAGCCCCGGATTCACTCCGCAGCAGTTATGCTCTCCATAACCCCAGCACTCAGGAGGTAGAGGCAGGATGATCGGAAGTTCAAGGTTATTGCCAGCTACCCAGCAAGTTTGAGGCCAGCCTGAGCTACCTGGATCTTGTCTCAAAAAAATTAGCTGGTCATGGTGGTGCACATTTTTAATCCCAGCATTCAGGAGGCTGAGGCATGCAGGTCTGTGAGATGAAGGCCAGCCTGGTCTACATAGCGAGTTCCAGGGAAGCTGGGATGACAGGGAGATCTGTCTAAAAGAAAAAAGTTAGAGAAGACTGGGAGGGAAAGCAGAAACTCCAGTTCATCACCTCGTCCCCCTGTTCTACTCCCAAATAACCCAGCTTACAAGTTTGCTTTTCAGAATGTTTATGCCTCCACATTTATGGTATAAATATGGTCTCTGCCTGAGTAGTCATGCAAAGCCAGCATGTTCTCTACATGGTTGTAGCTGACTTTTGTGTCACAAAAGCACCATTCTAATCAGGCCCAAGAGCACATTGTTATTGGAAGTGACACTGTGACTCACAGAAGTCTCAGAACCCAAACCCTGTTTGACAAATAGAAAAACTGAATCTTGGAGAAGTTAGGAGTCCTCCGGAGTTTGGGGGGGGGGGGTTCAGTGACAGATGGACCATTTACTACCTCAGGGCTCTTCTGTGTGAACTCAACTCCCTTCCCACCTCACCTTGCTGGTCAGTTCTGTTTGAAAAGCAGACTTGTTTGTTTTGAGACAGGGCCTCTAAGAGCCTAGGCTGGCCTGGAATTTGCTGTGTAAACAGGATGGCCTGTAGCTCTTGAGTACTGGGATCACAGGCATACACTACCATGTCTGTCCTGAGAAGTTGTTTTTTAAAACCATCAATCCACCTGCCCAATAGCCCAGCAGTGCTTTACAGAAGTGTCCGCATGGAATGCTGTGTGGAATTAGGCAAAGTCCTGTTGGACGGTTCCACGATTCCTTTCTCTTCTTTTTCACCCCATTCTGTTACATGTTCTGGCTGCCTTCCCTTCTTCTGTGATCCCTTCATTCCAGTCTGAGTTGCTTGTCTTAGGAAAGCTTAGTTTTAGTTAGGAGTTGCAAAGCTGATGCTACAGCAAATGGATTCCTTCTTCAGTGCCTGACCGCTCCAGCCTGAGAGAATAGATGTTTCTCCGAATCACCTTTCCAGGATCAGAGCCTTCAGGACCCTGAGGCTGGGCCAAAGTATCCGGTGGAGAGGAGATTCTGAACCAGCTGAGGACTGCGACTATGCTTTGTGGGCACAGCATTGCAGTCCTATGGGCTCAGGGTGCTGGCCACCATCTGGGCTTCTGCTTGCCAGAACCACTCAGCTAGATCTAACTGGAGCCACTTTCCTAAGATAAATGCATCCTTTCCTTCTTTTCTTAAGAAAGGAGAGAAGTGAAATAAGACTGGCCTTGTATGAGTTCACTTTACAACACATACTGAACACAAATGTTAGGGCAGTTGGAGTCAGCACTGTGCTGAATCTTACTGTGTGCAAGCTTTAAAGTATAAGCCAGCTGTGGTAAAAGACACTTGTAATCCCAGCACTAGGGAGGTTGAAGCAGGAGAATTGAAGGTTCAAGACCAGCCTGTGCTATACAGTAAGGCCCATCCTCCAAAAAAGTGTATTTTTCAAGTAAAATACCCCAGAAACTAAAATAAAACCAATTCAGGACCCATTTACATTATAAACAAATACTTGGAGAAGGTGGTGAGAAAATTCAACCTATGTCTTGTCGAATCTGTTGATTGTTATTATTACTGGAAATATTTCCTCCAGTAAATATTTTTTCCCTCTTCTGGACTAAACTTTTATAGGTTTTTGTTGTTGTTGTTTTTAATTTTTTATTTATTATTTTTTATGTGTATGAGTGTACTGTCTGCATATAGGTTGGTGCACCCATGTTGGGCAATGCTGCGAGGTCAGAAGAGGGCATTGGATTCCCCTGGAATTGGAGTTACAGACGGTTCTTAGCCGCCATGTGGGTGCTGGGAATCGAATCTGGGTCCTCTGCCAGAGCAGTTGGTGCTCTTAACCACTGAGCCATCTCTACAGCCCTGTTATTTTTTTATGTTGTTGTTATTATTAAGTAGAGAACTAAACAATTTATCACAGCCAGTTCCTGCATTGGTGAGTCTCCCTTAGACCATAACACAATATTGCCCAGCACCCAAGTCCCTCATCTCCTAGGAGTCTCATTCCTGGCAAGAGTGTTTATAACAGCTTTTAATGTCAAAGCCAAGTAGCAGGAGCCTCTGGATGTGTAGGGTGTCCCCTGAGCACCTTTGCACATAGACAGGCAGGAACACGGCTTCTCCATTGAGTTTCTTCATTGAGTTTCCTAATCTGGAGTAGGTGCTTTGCAAAGTAGAAAACTAGAGACACTGCAAACTTCCATTTGTAAGAAATTGGTCTTCATGTTTGAGGCTTTCCTCAGTGAGTGTTCTTCTGTAAGACAGAAGGGAACCTTTCTCTTCCCTCCCAGCCTCCCTTGAGCAGCTCTGAGAACAGCCACTGACCGTCCTGGTCACACTGTGTCATGTCTGTCTCAGATAAATCCCTATTAAGCAGAAAAGTACGCTCGTGACACTGGAGTCCCTCAGCTAGCAGACAGCTTGTTGAAGTGTCTTCCTGAGCAGGTGCCCAGATGGTTTACAACCACGGTTGCACTCCTCTTAATCCCAGCATAATGCTATTAAGAGACCTTACATGCACCTTGGCAGAGTGTCACTTGTTTGCAAATGAACTGCCCTCTTCTCCAGTTGGTCAGTCAGTTCTGTTGAGCCAGAGTAGAAAAACAACGGTTTAAGCCACACATGACACGTACCACAAAAGCACTGTCAGCCACCCCCTGCACAGACACCCCAGCATAACTACAGCCTCCTGCTAGAAACCCTCATACAGCCTGCAGTGTTATGCAAAGAGCAAAGCTCATAGGTGGTTACTGCATAGAGGGAAATGTGACTCTGGGAGAGCTTTGTCTCCCAAAGAACAGCGCCATTCCTGTTTGAGTGTCTGGTGGAGATCCCTCCATCTAGGAAGAAGATGTTATTCCAGATGGCATCCTTCTGCATCCTCTGGGGACCACCAGATGCAGCCGGATGTTCATTGTCTCCCTGTCTGAGTGGGCAGCTCTCATCCACACCATCTAAAACGAGGACCCAGTGTTCAGGCAGCTCCTGCTTCCTCAGCCTGTGGGTGCTGGGCTGCTGCAGCCCACCTGTCCTTGCCTCCCCTGAGGCTCCCATAGCCTTCAGAGGTGGCCTGGGGATGGTCGCCATCTCCCGGGTGCTCCCCAAGCCCTGTGAATCCTCATGCTGAGGGCTTTCAGGAGCGCTGGCTTTTCGCCCCTGGCCTCCTCATTGATTGATGTTTGGGTACCAAGTGCAGGTGGCTTCAGCCATCTTTAATCTTTCCCACACAGGGAAGCACACAAACGTTCCTTCCTTCCATACTTCTGGTCACCTTAGTACACACATTATTGTTGGTTTGCGACAGGTCATAGGTAGATACAGTTGAGTCCGAGTTTTCTGTAGGGCTGTGAGTTTCCTGTGAAGGTTATGCACTGTAGGAATGCTGACAAAGCTGAACAGGGACAGCTGCACACCAGTTCAGGTCCAGCTTCCACCTCCAGTGCCCAGACACAACCCCCCTTCATATTTTTTCACCCTGCCCATCCCCAGTTCATTGACTTGTCCCTGGCTTAACACCTTTGTCTTCCAGGCCCCAAGGAAACTGCACTGTTCTAAGGAGGTTTGTGTTGTGTGGGCTGGGTGCTGTGCTAGATGCACAGTGTGTTCTTCAGTGGGTACTGGAAGCATGGTGTATTCTTCAGAGGGTCAGGCTCTATGCTGGATACACAGTGTGTTCTTCAATTCAGTAACTGCAGCCTCCTTGTAAAAGTGGTTTGTGCTGGATAGCTTCAATTGTCCACTTGACACACTGTGTCAGGAAGGAGAAGAAGGAACCTCAGCTGGGGAATTATCTATCTGACATTATTACCTATCTGACAGGGGTGTCAGATAGGCCTATGGGCATGTCTTGTGAGGCATTTTCTTTTCTATTTTTTTTTTTCTTTTTTGGTCTTTTTGAGACAAAGTCTCTCTGTAGCCCCAGCTGGCCTGTGACTTGCTATGTAGAGCGGGCTGGCCTTGATCTCACAGAGATCTACCTGCCTTTTCCTCCTCAGTGCTGGTACTTTAGTATTCCTTTAGGAATGCAAACTGAGGCATTTTCTTTATTGCTAGTTGATATGGAGTATGGTGTTACTCCTGGGCAGGTGGTCCTAGGTTGTATAAAAGCAGGCTAAGCATGGGCCAGAGGAGCAAGCTAGTAAGCAGCATTCCTCCATGGTCTGTGCTTTAGTTCCTGCCACCAAGTTCCTGCTTGAGCTCCTTCCCTGGCCTCCCTCAATGAAGGACTGTACTGCAAGCTTAAATAGACCCTTTCCTCCTCAAGTTGGCTTTGATCAAAGTGTTTTACCATAGCAACAGGAAACCTAACCAATACAGAAATTGGTACCAGAAGTGTGGACTTGATGTGATAGTTGTGACCATGTCGTTTTGGGGAGGATTATAAAAATGTTTGGAACTTTGTTCCAGTAGAACAATAGAAAAGTTATTGAGTGCTTAGAGTTTAGTGAGCTGTTCTATGGGAGTTTGGTAACACGTTGAGAAAGATGAAGAAGACAGAGACCTGGTTTGTGAAGTTTCAGAAGGAAGTTTTAAAGTCCATCAAAGACACTAACAAGGCCATTTGTGAGATTGTTTGAATTGAAAATCTGTGCTTTCTGGTCAGCTGAAGCTGAAGAATCAGCTGCAATTAACAAGAGACCAGAGCCACTGAAGTAAAGCCTTTGCTTTACTGGGACAATTGATGCTAGTCATATGGGGCTGAAAAATCAGTGGTGAATAAGAAGAGACCCATCTCATTGAGGTGAAATCCTCTGGGAAGTATTTCCTCAGGGCCAGCACACAGAAGCTGTGGTCCTGATGGGGCTTGAGGCTCCATCTCAAGCTGGAAACAGGACTTGGTGATCTGTACGAGTCTCCTACATGGTTCTGATATTGAAAGAATGAAGGGGTCATGGAAAGGATCTGGGGCTTGGCACTGTGAGAGGCCAGGAGACAACATTGGTGAAGGGGCAGCCTCAGTTGCAGTGAAGAGTCCCAGGACTGAAGGAGTTATGGAGAGGATCTGAGACTTGGCACCATGCAAGGCCAGGTGAAGCCACTGGTGAAGGAGCAACTTTGGTTTCAGTGGGATCCCAGCATATTGGACATGCCAAGACCATGGGACAACCACCAAGGGCAGTGGCAAGTGTGGAGTGTAGCTAGAAGGAGTCCACAAGACAAGCCGAGTGTGCCGTAGATGGCAGAGCCAGAGAAATGGAGCTGCCCAAGCCCTTTGGAGCCCAGAAGATTGTGAGTGAACCCCAGTTGTCTACTCTGCTGGACTTTGGTTTTGCTTAAGTGTGCCCTGGTTCTTCCCCCTTGAAATAAGACAGCACTTCACTTGTTGATTTTTTGTTTTGCAAGAGCCCACATTTAAGACCCTTTGGATTATTTTAAAGAGATACTGAATTTTTAAAGTATTGGAACTTTTAAAGACTATGGGAGTTTTATATTGTGATATTATTATTAACCTGAGATTTGGGAGATTAGAAATTGAAAAGTTGTGGTTTCATAGCTATGTGTTTGTGTGTCAAGTTGTGCGGGATGGCCTCCATTGTCAACTTGACACACCTGGGAAGAGGGGACTTCAATTGAGGAGTTTCCTTTCAGATTGGCCTGTGGGCATGTCTTGTGAGGCACTTTCTTAACTGTTGGTTAATGTAGGAGGTTCCATCCCACCATGGGTGGTACCATCCCTAGGTAGGTAGTCCTGGGTTCTGTTGGGCTGAGCACAGGCAGCCAGTAAGCAGTATTCCTCCATGGTCTGTGCTTCAGTTCCTGCCTCTGGGTTCTTATTTGAGCTCCTACCCTGGCTTCCTCCATGAAGAAATAATACTCCAAGCTGAAATAAACTCTCTCCTCCCCAAGTTGGCTTTGGTGAGAGTGGTGGTTTGTCACAGCAATAGAAAGCTAACTAATTCATGGTTCTAGCGGCTATTTTCCAGATGAGAATGCAGGGACTTGGAAAAGCTGGATTCTGCATGAAGCCCTGGGTGGTGGTAAGAGTAGATTCAGCCCTGCGCTTTGCAGCCCACTCAGCTCACCTGTCCAGGGCTGGTTTCCCCCAGTGGAGGCAGACAGATGACATATATGTTACTGTCCCCAGGTCCACATGCCCTCAGGGAGGCCTCGTCCTGTCAACACTCTTAGTAAGAACCTGTTCCTGCACAGTGGCTTTTAAAGTGCATACCAAGGATCCCCTGTCTCAGAACTTGTTAGGAATACCTGTTGAGGCCTCTTCCTTGGGAATGCTAAGGGTAGGACCAAGGAATCTATGTTTTTTAAAATAAAACCCAAAACCTCCCAGCTGATTTTTCTAATGTAAAACCCTTGGACACCTTTGGGTCAGGAGTATGTCCCATGTGTGGTTTCCTCTAGTGTCTGCAACATTCTTGGGCAATCATTCTTATAACGAGATTCTCTGTTTGTCTGACAAATGAATAAGCCTGTAAGAGTATAAAAAACTGATACCAGGTGCCCAACAAGTAACCTGGGAATGGGGTCTGCAACTGAAGACTCCCAGCCCAGTGCTCTTACTGGAAGTGTGAAGCCCAGACTGTCTGTAAGAATTACCTGGAGAACTTTGAACAACAGAGCTGGGGACTCATCCCAAGGGACTCTATTTCTTGTAATTTTCTGAGCTTTCCAGCACCAGAAGTTTCATGAGCTTGAAGTTTCAATTTAGAGGAAATGTCTGCTCATGCATGGCCATTTCTCAGAGCTCCCCGAGCACACCCAGGAACCCCTTCCACTGTGCTTTTCTGCCCCATCACCCTGTTACCTGATGACCTGCTCATCACCACAGGTGGCATAGAACATAGGAGAGCTGACCCCGTGATGCCCCCAGCTTGCTGTGTCTGCATGTTTAACCCTTCTGTGTCCAAGTTCCTTGCAGCATGCCAGAAGAGGGGAAAAATTATTCGTTCATCAAGCACTATTTTTAAGCACTTACTAAAATATTTTGGCTCCCATAGACCTGACCAGGATTGCTATAAAAGATGAATAATTTGACATTAAGAAGATTCTTTGAGCTTCCTGGGGAAAGGGTGCAATGTGAGTTTAAGTATTATTATTATTGCATTATAAATTTTTAATTAAAAGATCCAACTTGACTCATAAGCCAAAGCTGGCAGTAAAGTTGGCAGCAAGCTTTTTTATTCATTGAAAGTGTGGGGCTCAGGCATTTTTCAAAGGCAGGAGTGTCTCTCTCCTTTACAGCTATTCATATATTAAGTTGAGCTGTCTTCTACCTCCAGGAACTCCACCAAAGCAGATAGACTGCTCGAAAATGTTTTATTTAGCATTCTTTTCTTCTCAGGTACATTTTCTATCATCTAAAATCTCTTTCTTGTTGCCTTAGACATGAGTTATCAAAACCGACAGCCTCTGCTCACAAGGGCAAGTATTTGCATGTCTTCCTCTAAGATACTCTTGTTTTCCCATCTTCTAAGGTGGGCTAGAACGTCGGGGTGCTTCTACCTGTCCCCAGGGCCCCTGTCGACTCTCATTTCTGCTGCTGTTGACAAAAAGAAGCCACCATTTGCCTGTCCCTCCTTGCTTCCATGCAAATTTGGTTTTTGTTTCTTTAAAAGTGTTCTTTGTCTTAAATGTGGACATGACATGAAAGAGAAAAAATATCCAAAAGAAATAAGGTCAAGTCAGACAGGGCAGACTTAGTAGAAAGGAGTGGTAGAAATGATCATTTATCTCCGTGGCAAGATGAGTCAGACTCCCACAGGCGAGAGTTCACCAGCTTTGCTCCTGAACCCTGCCAGTGCAAAGGGAAGTTCCCATCAGGGTGGCGCTGTCCCTTAACAAACTCTTGTATTCACCGAAGGCCTTTGAGTGCTATGAACCTGCTCTGTTTGTAAAAGAGTCCTGGAGGTGGGAGTACCTTTAAATCACAGAATTATCAGGCAGGTGCAGAGCCAGGACAGCATCAGCATGTGTTCAGGTGCTTGTCAGATCATATGGAAAGGTCACTGATGATTAGTGGTGGCCGTGAACTCCTTGCTGACTGTGGAGATTCCCTAGAAAGCCATTTTTCCCAAGTTCGTGGCTGCAACACCCCAGAATTAGGTTGGTTGCTTATGAAAAATGCGGAGCTTACCTCCAGGAATGTCCTTCCTGACCCATCACTGACTAGTACTAGTACAGATAGAGACACCCCTGCCCCCCAGAACGCATGCTGGGTCTGCAAGACAGAGGCCCCATGGTACAGACCTACTCATTTAAGAGTCCAATTGTGCTTGGCTAATAGCTGCTAGGATCATTAAATTCCCAGCCAGCTTCTGTTTCGGCTGACTTCTCCACAGTTGGTCATCTACATTGGACCTGTGTGTCCCATCTGAAAGCACATCTCCGCCTTTGACTTCTCAGGTACTATCCCAGAGCTATAAAAAATGCATTTCCAGGCACTGTGCTACAAGCATCTTTCAGGCTAGAATTTAAATTTAGCAAGTACCCGTGGGGGATAATCTTGTTAGCAGGCCTCAGCGCGCTCCTTGCAGTACTTGCCATGGGCCTTCTGTAAGCAGAGCATTGGAGGTAAGGCAGAAGCTTTGCAAGTTGGGGCTAGAGAGATGGCTCAGCCTCTAAGAGCAGAGGACCCAGATTCAGTTCCCAGCATCCACATGAAAGCTAACAACCATTCATAACTACAGTTCCAGGGCAAGTGATTCCCCCTCCTGGCCTCTGTAGGCATTGCACTCACATCACATACATGCAGGCAGAATATACACAGAAAATAAAAAATAATTTTTTAAAGTTTTTTTTTTAAGATTTTAAAGATTTATTGCATAGATCTTCTTTTGGTTAAACTTTTTTTATTGATGCTTTGTGTATTTCATACATCATTTTCCAATTCAGTTCAGGCATATTTCCCTTTCCCTTCCCCCCACCCCACCCCACCCCATCCCAGATCATGCATTCTGCCATAACTGTCCTGCATCTTTCTCTCAGTTTTTTTTTCATTTTTT